>JAEUWR010000368.1:0-11960 GCA_018524895.1 Podaxis sp. C-F-101400
ATACTTGTTCATAGGTATATAAGCTGTCGAACACCAACAAGTAGAAACCATCATTTCTACTTGGTTAGGTGGAGACTCGAATAGAAGTCTTTATCAACTCTAAAGTGATACAAATTAATTGTCTAAGTCCTAAGCTTTAATCTCTATCGCTCTCAAAGCTGTTAAAGTCTTCTATTGAGGAATAGATGATTGCGTTACAAACACATAATTAGAATAACACTTGAACTCCATTGTACGAAGTACAAGTGTTAAAATAGTTACTCCATTAGTACACGAGAAGTCTCCTTTGATACGATCTGCAGATACATATCGGGCCTCTTTACAGACCGAAGTGGCCTCACTATAACAGAGGGTACACTCATTGGCTCTGGCTGACTTGACTTTGAGATTGCACCCTTTTTGATAAAGCGCATTGTTACAGTTTCTTACAATCAAATCAAGGGATGTGATCATAATAGGTTTAAAGATATCATTGAATGGTACAATGATATTTTTATGAGACAGGCCTTGAGTGGCTTTGGGTTTAGAAGGAGTAATTCAAGTAGAAGTAGGTGATGAGGAGGGAGGGCTGGGTTTAATGTCTCCAGATGACTTAAGGAATTGAATGATGTCGACCAGCAACATATTAGGGAATTGGTTCTGCAATGTGGCATATTTCTGAAGTTTGTCTGCATTGAGAGATGATTGTGATGCCACTTTAGAATAAGACAGCCTTTGAGATTGTGGGGAAGGAGCACCAGACTGATATAGCAGTTTGGTGGCATGATTAATGGGAGGGGAAGTGGATTGAGGGGGGGGGTGGCAGATGAGGGAGCCTTGGGAGGGGGAGGGGGGTGTGAAGGGGCAATGATAGGCTTATGCTGTTCTTGGGTGGCTATCACTTTGCTACATATGGGACAGTGCTTGCCAGCAATGCACCAGGGGTTGGAGCTGAGATTAGCACCAGTTGGATGAGAAGTCTCATCTGGGCTAGTAGGAGGACCAGTAGTCTCTCCTTTAGATGGACTAGAAGTCTCATCTTTTGGGATAGTGGGTGGGAGAGGGAGCATGTCAATATCTTTTGTTAAACCAGATGACTCACCTGGTTTATTTTGAAGTGCTTCAGGGAGACAGGAAAGGGCGATTGCTTGTGCTGTGTCCTTAGCAAATTGTGAATCTGAGTCTTGGGGATGCCCCAGGACATCAGAAGGAATGATGGAAGAGCTCTGAGAATACCCAGGAGCATCTTTGGGGGAAGGGGAGGACCCAGCTGGTGCTTTTTCAGCCCATTGTTTGTGATGATGCCCAGTTGACATGGGTGTGGGAGTTGGTGAAAGGGTATGGGAGGGAGGGAATTGCATAGAGATGAAGTCATATAACTTCAGTTTGTGTCCATTGTATGGGACAGATTTATTGCACAATTGATCAGAGTGTGCAATTGTTTGGAGGATTCAAATGAGGTCTCCAGTACCTTCAAATTGACTTAAATCTCTGCTCTCAGCCCAATTGCTGAGGAAGGAAGTGATGAATTGGAGTAGGGATGTGAGGCATTTGAGTCCATTAGCATCTGTGGTGTTTGTAATGTTGATCTGGAGTAGGGCATCACCAAGGGCATTACGGACTGCTGACCAATCCATTCCATGGGTTGGTTGTGCATTGCCTTGAGGCTGTGCATCAGTGGAGGGGGGGGACAGAGGGGTAAAGGTTGGAAGAGAAGGGAGGGGATCAAACAGTTGGGATTCATCCCATGGGTCTCCCAGAGTGGGTGGGATAAATCCATGAGAGGCAACAATAGCCTGAGCTTCAGATAAGGGGCCTCAGTGAGAGGATGGGGCGATCTCAGGGGACATGAGTTGTTCTTTGTGAGCTGGTGCAATAGAGGGGTGGATTGACCAAGGAGTAGACATGCCTTGGGAGCTATCTGAATCATTGTTTTCCTCAGCAGAGGAGATGGATGCTGCATCATTGTCTTTGTTGAATTTCATACTCTTTTCCAGACAGTTGGAAAGAGATTGGTTAGTAGAGTAAGAGTGTTTGACTCTGATAGATGGTGTCAGCGAAGAAGGTTTGCAGATGAAGGAGACTTGTCCCTCTGGTTCATAGAAAATGCCCTTGGATGGAGCTTGAGGGAGAGTTGGAGCTGGCACTAGACTAGTGCTAGAATGATGATGATGAGTGATACCAGAGTGGATGCTGCCAGTGGTCTTCTTGATACCTCCAAGGAAGCCGCTAATGTCCTTAGAGTCTTTCATAGTGATTTAGAATGAGTTTGTATATTCCTTGTACTATGAGCAACTGAACCACTGAGACAATGGTGGTAGTTACTGAGAAAGAAAGGTGATTGGTCATATACTCAACTGATAGAAGTTCAACCTCTGAGTGTGCTTAACTGGACACCTGCCTTGCCACCTTCTTATCATGACCCTTCTTGCTAGATCCTAGCACCTCTGCAAACTATCTAGTGAGATAGCCACCCCCTAGCAAAGCTTAGGTGACTAGTGATAAGGACCATCCTAACATGGGATACACCTTCACTGGTAGCTCTCATGGGCTCTCTTCTGTGAGGTTGATTTTGTGGTCCCATTCCATGTGGTCTGGTAGTCTGTCAAAGTTCTGCTTGTTGAATAGATGTATGTATTCCCTGTTGTATTCCAATAGGTCCATTTCCTTTGTCTTGTCTGGCTCTTTTTCTTCTTGTGTGCCATTTCTCCTTAGCCTTGGTATGTCAATGGTCTCATGCTTGATCTTGCACTTGGGTGGACATCTTGTAAACCTGATCTGTCTGTTGATCCAGTCAACTTTAGGGTTGTGTTCCACTAGCCAATTGTGTCCCAAGAATATGTCCACTGAGTTGATGTGTAATACAACTGCTGCCAGTTGTTCCTTGTGCCCATTAATGTCCATCTCTAGTTCTGTATATTCCATGATATTTTGCCCTTTGTTGCAAGTTCCATCTGCATTGTACACTTCAAATGGTTTCTCTAATTTCTTCATTGGTATCTCCTGTTCTTTGACTGCCTTCTTTGCAATGCAAATGTGTGTGCATCCTAAGTTGATCAGCATTGTGGGTCTCCATTGCTGGTTTTTGGGTGTCTGAACCTTTGGTTTCACAAAGAGTTCTCACACTCAGCTTCTTCTCTGAGGAATCATGTATGATTGTCTAGAAGAAGCTTTAGATACAATGGCTTGAGAGTTCATGCTCACTCTGAGCCTTTGGAAAAACCCTGCTACTCTGATCCTTCTATGCCTTCTTGTTCTTCTTTCATGCTCCTAATGTGTGCCTTCCTGAGTGCTCTGTAGTTTCTGGAGATGTGCCCTTCTTTGCTGCAGTTGAAGCACTTTCTCCCTCTTGGCTTCTTGCAGTCTTGGGCAATGTGCCCTACAGTGTTGCAGTTGAAGCATCAGGGTGGCACTTTGTTGTTGGCTGTCATTTGTCTCCCTATCTCCATTGGTTGACCCATGCCTCCATATGTGATGCCAGTTCCCATGTGTCTGGTTCAGGTTTCAATAGCTTTATATCCTAAGCTGATGTTCAGGATGGTTTCCTTCTACTGCTTGTAGGTGTCAGGCATTGCTTTGATTGGGAATCCCAATATCATTTTGATAACATCTGAACATGTATTCTTCTTGAGCAGGAATATGGCATGTTTGTTGTCCATCTTGGACCTTGTCTTCAATATGTCAAATTTGATGAGGAAGTCTGCCATGTGCTTGTTATTCTGTCAATACATCTTGATTCTCCATTCAGCATTGCTTTGTTGTCCTTCATTTCTGAATGTTGCCTCTACTTCCTTGTGGAAGTTGTCCCATACTAGTGTGTCATTGCTGTGTTCCATTTGGTCAAGCTTCATGTTTGTGAATTGTCCTGCTGTTCCACCTCTCATCCTTGAGAGTACTGCAATGGCCTTCCTGTTGGCTTCTTTGATCTTGTTGAACTTCAAGAAAAATGACACTGACCTCCACCAGTCATCAAACTGGCTTCTATTCCCATCAAAAAATCCTGGATCAGGGACCAATGATTTCCCTCCTGTCTGTTGCACTGTTGCTGTTGCTTTGGCCATGTCAATATCAATTTCTTCTTTGTCTGTGGGTTGTTCTTCTTTGTCTGCAGGTCCTTCCAATTCTTCTTCATCTGCTGATTCCTCTGGTTGTTCTTCATCTGCAGGCTCTGGTTGATCTTCAAGTTCTGACTCAGTGGTCTCTTCATCATCAGTGTGTTCACTTGCTGTAATGTCTGAAAACTCTGCCACTGATGGCTCTCTGGTTTGTCCTAAGCTGTACAGTGCTGGTGTTTTTTCTCTGCTGTTCTAAATATTGCTTCCACTCATACACTGAGCCTCACTCCTAGTTGAGCACTGGTATCACCCCTCAGTTGGGTCTCACACCTAAATGCACCCTTGATATTGCTTCTCAGTGAGCCTTGATAAAATGCCCCTCAGTGGGCCTTGATATATGCTCCTAGTTGAGCCTTGGTCAAGCACTCCTGGCTGACCCTTGTTGCAAGGTGAGTTGGTGATGCTTTACCAAATGTTACAACCTTTGTGGTTAACTCAGGTTACAACTTAGGCAAAGACTTAAGGATGACAAAGGGAAGAGAACTAGTTGGTAAAGCATAAGGAATACAGGTGCTCTACCTAGGGTTTATATACTGTAAGGAAATGAACTAAGAATAGATGAAACAAGAGCTGAGTCAGAGATGAGTCAGTGGGTGACTAAGGCAAAGTGTAGCAAGGGGTTGAGACATGATGAAATGGTATGCTGAGTAAGTGTGTTCTAAATATAGATAAGACTGTAACACTTACAAGCTTGATTGATGTCCCAATAACATCCAGTCTTGATCTTATGTTCCTCAGCAAGTGTAAGCAGAGACATAGTGGCTGTATCTGTACACCAACATTTCACTGCCTGGAGGATTTTCTATGTGTCCTGAGCAATTTTGATTATTTGTTGCTTGAGCAAAGCAGTGTAACAGAGGTTACTTGCCTCTATTTTCTCCTCCTCAAACTTATATTTCTCCTGCATAGCAGAAGAGTAAGTAGAGGTGATGGAAACAGGGTTCTGAGACCTGACCTGATGAGAAAGCAGTAGAAGCTGAATGCAGTCCTGTGGGACACTAGTGGCCAGACATTGCTGGACCAGAGCCTGAGGTGGAATACAGGCTGTGTTCACTTTGGGCCTTGGGATCTGATCCAAGAGGTCAAAAGGGTGTATGTCCAGACCAGTGAAAGTCCAAACAGCAGGAATGGGAGTGTTTGGCTATACTAATGCAGCAGATGCAGCAAATTCAGCTATAGAATCAGCTGGTTTTGCTTGGGCAGAGGGTTTCTTCTTCTTGGGAGCCCTCTTCTTCTTTGGCTTGACAGTCTGCCATTGACCCAGCTGACCAGCAGGTTGTCCTTGGAGTTTCCCATTATTTATCATAGCTGACAGGCTGAGTGACATATTGACTTCAAGGTGGGCCAGGACAACTCTTGTTCCAGATGGAGGGACTGCCTTGGTTATTAGGAAGTTTAGCTTTATTAGCAGATTGAGTATTGGAGTTGGTAGCATGTGTGGACATTTTGTTGTGTCCACTCTGCTGAGCCCATTCAGCATTTAAAGCTTCTGTGACTGCATTCCAAGTTAAGGCAGCTATGGTAGTCTTGTTCATCAGCAAAGACTGTCAAACAGAATCCCATTCATCTGGAATAGCCAAAAGAAGAAACATTGCTCTGAGAACCTCAGGGATTGCAGCCATAGCTTTCTCAACCTAAGTGAAGAGAGTTGCCATTTTGGCAATATCAACCACAATCTTTTCTGCCATTGATTCTCTTCTTCAGAGCATGGCTGAACAACCTATAAATATGTGCCAGGCCTAGTGTACTGAATTGTGTCTGCAAATAGGTCCATAAGGCAGCTGGGGTCATTCTGCCATGAAGCAGCAATGAATTGGGCAAGGTGTTTTTGATGACCAATAAGGCTTGTGTGCTCATCTGGTTCTGCCTAGCCTGTTCAGCTGTATCATTGCCTGGTGCAGTCACCATTCCTTCTGTCAGGGTCCAGCCTGACTCAGTGGAACCAGTGATGCTAATTAAAGATAAAGCACCTTGGATGTAGCAAGCCCAGAACTTGTAGTTAGAGGGGCCCTCAAGTTTGGGAAGGGAAGAAGTAGCAATAGCTGATGCCATATCTGATGTATCAAAATAGTTGGCAGTAAGAAAATCAACTAAGCATAAAGGAGATAAAGGGGTATCAGTATAATGCAATAATACAGATAACAACCAGGTAGTGGTTAACCCAAGATGTCTTTTCTCAATCCTAAATTAATAGGAGAGAATCCTCAGAAGGAGAGTCTTGGGGCCCATAACCTGACAAGGGAGGAATAATGTTGCTGCTACACAAGCATAGCATCAGTGGAGAGTAAACTAGTTACTCACAATCTGAGGCTTCACAAATGGGAAAGTAATTTGAGAATACATGAAAAGGGCAGTCTTGAGGTGAGCCTTTGAAGATAAGACCAAGTTGAAAGTAGTGAGGAATGTTGGAAGCTTAGAGAGCTAGTGAAGATGAGAAATGTAAAACTCCAGTAAAGAAAGTATGCTACTACAGGATGGTTTAAATACTGTAGCTATGACTGATACTGGGCATAGGGTATGATACACGCATTAGTAAAAGGCATAAGGCATATGCATGTATAGTGTAAGCATGTAAAAGTCATATGAACATTCATAAAAACAAGAACATGACTCTACCACATGAAACAGGAGTCATTAGAAGCATAAAATGTTTTTACAATGTGTAATCCTATGCTGGAACATGAGGATATCACTAATACTACTACAAGCCATATGTCTACACAAGTGTAAGAGTATTAATATAGAAATGGATCAAACTAAATATAGCACAAAGCTATAGGAGTGTCCAAAAATTATCTTGCTCTGTCATTGCAGAGTGTATACATTGAGGATTCAGCATGTTCTGCCAATGGCAAGTGTATACATATGCATAATGCTGATTAATTCCTCAACACCACTTTTCTTATTCATACCCTGTCTCAACAGTCACCTTCTCTATAGGTGGCATGAGACAGTTGATATCTTGCCTCACTAATGGCAAAATTGACATTGCAATGTAGGGTTAACCTTGCTACTTCTCCAAGGCTACATTGATGCCAATATTGCTAGTGCCTTGACCAATCCACTCATCTTTGGCATTGCAAACAGTTCTAAGGCCTATAAACTCATTGGCAGCTATGTCTTGTCTCCCTTGAACTGGTATGATCCCCTATGCAATGTCCTGCTTTTATTTGGATGCATGATGTTTCTAGGGCCATGATTGCTGGTGTCAACTTGGAATATAAGGATATCTCACAATTGAAAGGAAAAAAATTGGAATCTTGCAATATGGAAAGTGAGTGAAGTGATTTCTCATGGACAAGGTAGTTTCTGACAGGGAATCAGTGGAAGCTACATGATGGCATATGCTATGGCTATGCAACAGGGATGGCCCACTGAAGACCTCCAGTTCCAAGGTACATGAGTTTTGTTGCTTTGAACTGTACCCAAAGTCTCATGCCATGCTAGTGAACAATGACATTCATGGCCTGATTGATTCCATGAATGATGGGTCCACAAGTGCCTTCATGTGGGAATGGTTCATGACAAAACCATTTGCAGATGCTGGTGAAGTCCACTTTGTAAGTTTTGTCCCCTGAAACTCTCAAGAGGCAAACCATTCACTGCTGTTGATATATTGGATCTGTCCCTACTCCTTGGCCTTCTTGGCCTATTGCAGCTCACCCTGATCAAGCTGAAACCAAGGCTCTCAAGAGATTCCTCCAGAAGTTGACAACCTATGTCCAAAGCTTCAATTCACAGGAGAATCACACAAAAAACAATGTTGACTGCTGCATCTAATGTTGGAATTTGAGTTAACTGCACACCAATGAGGCAAGGACAGGCAGAACAAACCTGCTGGACTCTTGGCCTTGATGTCCTCCAAGATCTTACTAGCTAACCTTGTTCTCCTAGTGCCTTTGCCTTCCAAAACATTGCCTTGTGATTGCTCTCATTCCTTTGAAGAGCCTGTATATAAGTAGGATGTCAAGTCCTGCTCACAGGTGACATCAGTCAAGATGATCAACCTTATCTGCAGTCTCTGCTGCATGTTTCCAGTTCTGGTTCCTGATATGACAGGCAAACATGTTTGCATAAATCTTTTCTACAAGGTCATCCACCTGTTGAAGTGACTAATAGTTAATGAGGGGTGTATTGGTGGAGCAACAAGAATCTGTACCTCTGCTCTCTCTTTGGTTTTCAGGTCCTTTGTTGCATTGTTTGCAGAAGCTGGTGGTTGGGAGAGACTGAGGCTCTGCAAGCCAGTCCTAGCACATAATGGCATCCATGAGTCTTGGTCATGGCACCAATCAATGAAAACATACTTGTCTATTCCAGCACCTGAGTATCTCGGGTTAGGAAGAGTGTGGGCAACAAACAAGAGGCACTCACCTCGTAGTATGCTTTCAGTGCTGGGAGCATGTTCCTTCAGCATTCAAAGAAGTTCGAGATGCAACACCATGTACCTTCTTTGGTGTCACCATTCTTAAAGGCCTGATCACCAGCATCTTTCTCTTGCTTTCCGGTGTTTAATTTGGTTTCAATGCCAGAGTGAACTGAGTCCAAGTTATCGATGGATGCAGGTTTGAAAACCCACATGGGTTGAGTTCACGAATGTACAAAATTGAGGCCGAAAACTTGTCAAAAATTCGGAATCCTCACTAGGCCCCACTAGCCACTGCTATTACCATCCCCCCCCCTCCAGCTCACCCAATCCAGCCAAGTCTACTGTCTCAAATCATCCGCCTCGACGGCTATATTTATTATATATATTTTATGAGTCCACTATGTGCTCCCATGGCCCAGGACTGGCTCTCAAGCCTCTTCCTTAAAGTTCTTTTCGCTACTACCTGTTATTCATCATCGTGTTGAAGGACGCATCACTTGCAGGAGCTTGATCCTCAGTGGGAAGTTCTCTAAGTTGTGTTTTCTGACTTGCTTGGGAGGCATGTAGATAGGAGGGGTCAACGTAGTTGAAAATGAGTATTTTTGCAGCATTGGCTGCTACAGTAATACACGTGCTATCATGTTTGGAAACCCGACACTTGACGTACCACCGCGCACTTGCTAACATTAGTTGGTGATCCAAATCAGGAAGGATACCCGCCATACGAGTACGGGTTTGGTGAGGGTACAAATTTCCTGACACGTACCCTCACCCGTCATACCCGTGGTGCTTACCCGCGGGTATGTGCCAAGCCGTGCTGATCCCTAAGCTGAATGCAATCTCTATTTTTAAACACAGTATCACACTGGACACCTGACGCCTACACACTTCGCTGGACCATGACAGATACATTTTCCAGGCCTCTATGCTCTTTCTTCGGTCGCTTCATGGGAGTTTTGCCGGTTTAATGAACACTGGAACTCGCCGCTAGGGCATTTTGGACTGCTACAAACGTGATTTTGTGGTCTACAAGCTCAAGAAAATGACTTCAATTTGCGCGTGATCACACACACTGCAATCTTTCCTCCCTTCGCTACATGTTCCGACAATCTTTACTGCCAGACCCGACAGGTTATCGATCCGAAGAGGTGCCAACTTTTCTCGGGTACCAAGGCGGCACCACTCCGTGGTTCAATGAATAGGGATGTGCGACGAAGTATCTTGACTCCTTAGCCGGGTATTTTCCACGCACGATGCATATTTAAGCACGTACTTACTTGATTTCTCTCAACGATGTTCAACCTCACTGGTTCCAACTCCACCTCCTCTAGAATGTTCCCGAAACCCGCTCTCGTAGCACTCTCTTTCTTCGCTGCCGTCCTTGGTCAGCAAGTCGGCACCCAGACCGCAGAGACCCATCCCAAGCTTTCATGGTCTCAGTGCACTCGCAGTGGTTGCACGACCCAGTCGAACGGTGCCGTTGTCCTCGACTCCAACTGGCGCTGGCTCCACACCACCAGCGGTTACACCAACTGTTACACGGGTAACACCTGGGATACCAGTCTTTGGCCCGATGGCAAGACTTGTGCTCAGAACTGCGCTCTCGATGGTGCTGACTACTCTGGCACTTACAGTATCACTACGAGTGGTAATGCTCTCACCCTCAAGTTCGTCACTCAGAGCACCCAGAAGAACATTGGTTCTCGTGTCTACCTCATGGCCGATGACTCACACTACCAGATGTTCAAGCTCCTGAACAAAGAGTTCACCTTCGATGTCGACGTCTCCCAGCTTCCTTGTGGTCTCAACGGTGCTCTCTACTTCTCTGAGATGGACGCCGATGGTGGGATGTCCAAGTACTCTGGTAACAAAGCCGGTGCCAAGTACGGTACTGGTTACTGTGACTCTCAATGCCCTCGCGACATCAAGTTTATTAACGGAGAGGTATTACATTTTTAAGTTTTAGGATCCCAACACGTCCTAATATATTCTTCAGGCTAACGTCGCTGGCTGGAAGCCATCTCCCAACGACACCAACGCAGGAACCGGCCAATACGGTACCTGCTGCAGTGAGCTCGATGTCTGGGAAGCCAATTCCGTCTCTGCTGCCTATACTCCCCACCCTTGCCAAGTCACCGGCCAGACTCGTTGCCAAGGGGCAGACTGTGCTATCAACAGCTGCTACGCGGGTGTCTGCGATCCCGACGGTTGCGACTTCAACTCGTTCCGTATGGGTGACAAGTCCTTCTACGGCAAGGGCTTGACCGTCGACACAAGTCGCAAGTTCACCGTCGTTACCCAATTCCTTACCAACAACAACTCTACCTCTGGCACTCTCAGCGAAATTCGCCGTCTCTATGTTCAGGATGGCAAGGTCATCCAGAACTCCAAGGTCAATATCCCCGGCACGGACGCCTACGATTCCATCACCACCGACTTCTGTAATGCCCAGAAGGCTGCTTTCGGTGACACGAACAGCTTCCAGCAGAAGGGTGGTATGGCTGGCATGAGCGCTGCCATGTCTCGTGGTATGGTTCTCGTTCTCTCCGTCTGGGATGACCATGCAGCCAACATGCTCTGGCTCGACTCCAACTACCCCACCGATGCCGACCCAAGCAAGCCCGGTATCGCTCGTGGTACTTGCCCAACAAGCTCTGGCAAGCCCCTCGATCCCGAGGATCCGGTCACCAACGCCCGGGTCACCTACTCCAACATTCGCTTCGGTGACATCGGTACTACCTACACTGGTACTGCCTCTGGCGGTGGCGGTGCCACGAACCCCTCTAACACTACCACTGCTAACATTGCTCAATAGACCAAGTACGGCCGGTGGTAAGTAGCGATTTCACTAGATCAATCTTAGGCTCGAGCTGATGTTTTGATTCTCCAGCGGCGGCCAAGGCTACGCTGGACCTACCCAGTGTGTCTCTGGTTCCACTTGCACTGTCATCAACCAGTGGTACAGCCAATGCACATAAATAGTGCCTGCGTATCCAGTTCAATAACTAAGTGTTTCTCTGTACGCGATCGCAACACATAGTGCTTCTGAGTCTCTTCTTTGTCACGAGTGAACCCCGTTTTCTCACTGAATACAGTACCAGGTTTACGTCCTCAGGTAATTGCCAGAGTACTGGACAAATCTAGCAAAGTCGACTTCAGATAGTCCAGCGATAGAAACGATCAATTACTCACCGATGTTGTGATATCGGGTGTAGTCTGCCGAAACGGAGAGGTCTTTCATGTCAATAGCATAACCACACCAGTGGAAATCTAGTGGTTCTTTGAGTGAGGTGAGCCTGGAAGAGATCATAACTTGCTCATGTCGCGCTCGCGCGTCCACGACATTCATAACCTGGTGATCTCAAGACTGGTATCTGTTCCGTCTTGATCTATGAAGCCCTGATTAGAAAGAAAAATTGTGTCGATTGCGAGTATCATACCTTTGAAGGACAACATTTATCGAGTAGCAGCTTATAAGGACATTTTGTATGCCTCCAGAT
>JAEUWR010000771.1:0-38819 GCA_018524895.1 Podaxis sp. C-F-101400
GTGATGGGTAAACAAGAATGGTATCAAAATATAATACAGCAACATGGGTTATTTGATTTTCAAATTAAGTGTAAGGGTGCACCCTTACAGATGGCTTGGATAGTGATGAGTTCGGTTGTGGAAAGTGGTTTGTTTAAGGCAGGAGCTAGGTAGGTCACTTCTGTGAGATTGAAGGGGAGGAGGGGCTCAAGGCCATGTGTGAGGTAGTATGGTGAGTATCCTGTCAATTTCTGAATTGAAATTCATTCTGCCCAAAATACTGAGGGCGTGACCATTGCCCAACAATGTCCTTCTCCTGCTGCTGCCTTTACCAGTGACTCTCTAATGTTGAAGTGTCTCTGCTCGATGGGGCCATTTGCATGCGAGTTGTAAGGTGAAATGCGGATGTGGTTGATCTTGTATTGATCCAAGAGAAACTCAGCCACTTGGATGAAAGCTGGACCATTGTCAGTGACAATTTCTTCGAGTGCACCCCACCTGCATAGTAGGTCTTCGAATATGAATGTTCCAGCATTCGTGCATTCTTGAGGCAAAGCATACGCCATTCTGGGTAAGATGAGAGAGAGCAGCAGGTGTGCACAATATATTGAAACCCATTCGACTTAGGCATGAACATCATGTCGATGTATGCCTTTCTGAATAGGTTGAGCAGAGTCGGGACAGTTGGAGGGATAAGGAAATGATGTGAAAGCCATGTTTAGCACTTGTGACATGTCTTAATAAACTATTTGATGTCTTGCTCAAGTTGTGGCCACCAAAACTGTTCCACGAGTCAGACATGAACCATAAAGATGCCCTTATGTCCCATCTCGTCATGAGCCTGCTGTATGAGCTCATAGTGGTGCTCTTCAGGCACAATGAGCTTGTGCTTCATCTTCAGGTCCTTCTTCCAGAGTTGATTATTGCATATGAAAAGTTTGGCTGCATATCGAAGGAAATGTTTGAAGGCGTCATCTGTGAGCTCTGGGGGTCGTTTGGGTTCAGTGAGAAATGCCTTGACATGTTCAAGCTTGAGGTCACAGGCTTTCACCTTATCAGAGTGAGGAATGATGGGAGAGGGTGGTGGTACAAGAGCTGGCCCTTCATTTGTGAGATTTTTGATGTGGGGAGTATTAAGGGAATGAGAGGAGAGTGGGTTTCGCACTAGCCATTGTAGAGTTGCACGAGCTGGTGTGATATCATTTAGGATTTCAATAGCAAAGGTGTTGGACCTCCATATCCACCACAAGTCATCTTGTATGTTTGTTCGCAGGAAAGATAGGTGGTGTGGCTGGTGAAGCAAAAGGGAGAAGGCATTGGCCCCATCTATCCATTCTTTGTAGTCGTCATCGATTTCTGGGTCCTCTGGAGCCTGAGGGCATCGAGATAAGCCATCTGGGCCATGTTCTTTCCCTGGGACATGTCTGAGGTGAAAATCGAAAAGTAATATCACTGAGATCCAGTGATTAATTGAGGCTGAAGGTTGAATATCAGGATTATTGATCATGCCTTTGATATATTTTGTGTCGACTTCAACCACCAGATTCCTGACTCCTATAATCCAAATCCATACATCCTTCAGTGCTCTAAACAGTCCAAATAGCTCAAGTTTAGCTTGTGAGTAACAAGATTCCTGATCATTAAGTGTTATTGAACCAAATCTTGAGGGATATCGCTTCCCATTGTCTCCGAGTTGTTGTAGAATATATCTGACTGCAATTTGCGAGGTGTCGACTCCTAAGATAACCTCATTGTCATTAGTGTAATCAATAGTGCAAATGCATGGGGAGTTTTTGGCCAAATCCTTCAACTCCTTCATAGCTGCCATTTCTTCGTCCCCAAAGTGAAATTCTACACCTTTCTTTGTCAGTCTAACTAGCAGTCTTGTGACTGCAGCAAAATTGTGGATGAAAATACAAATTGTGCTGAGAGTGCCAAGAAAACCTCACACTTCTGTGAGATTTGAGCATGGGGGCCAGTTGATGATCTTCTGGATTCTGGATGTGTCTGGGAGTTGTCCCTCGTAGGTGCAGAGATGACCGACCACAACTGCAGAAAGTGTGCAAATGTGAGATTTAAGGGCCAAAAAGGTGCTGCCAGCATGCTTGATGTGCTGAATAATCTGGTTGATATTTTGTAAGTGCTCCCAAATGAACTGTTGAATCTTTGGGTTTTCAGGGATTGTCTCAAAGCCATCTGCTGTCTCATAGCATGTTTTTGGGCCTTTGACTGGTACATTGTCAATGAAAGGCACAGCTACATCAGGAATTTCATCTCGGAGGAGGAATGTGAGATCACCATGCTGGATTTGCATTGAATTGGTGTAACCCATGGGAATGGACGTGAGGCATAGGGTGCCAAGGGGTGTTTGGAAGGTGGTAAGGTCTTGAGACTCAGGTGTGAGAGCTCACTGGTCAAAGCCTACAAATAAATCAAATATGCCATAACATCCTTGGCCACCAAACAACTCAGCATAGGTTTCAACAACCAGTGGGACCCTGGAGTCCTTGATGGTGACTGCATTTAGTGGTTGAAGATTGTGTACTAAACAGAGGGATTTCCTGTCTTTCTTGAGGATGCAAAACCAGCGTGATCAGTAGGATGAGCTCGATGGCTCATAAATGCCAGCTGCTATCTTTGCTTTGATGATATCAATGACTTGTTGAAATATGCTGGGAGGAATGGGAATGTTATGGAGAACCCAAGGTATATGCTCAATGGTAGGGATAGTAATTGGATCAAAATATTCACTGGAGAACTTGCCTTTCTCATCCTCTGTCCAAGCAAAGCCAAGTTCTTAGGTTCAAATGAGATGGTGTATAAGCTTCTCCTCCTCAGCCCATAGAAACCCTTCAGAATTGATATTCATAGCATTCATGCATTCTGAAGTGTAGCACAGGCCAGGAGAGAAATCGGGAGGGTGAGTAGGAAGTGGTGGCATGGACTCGAGGGGATCACAAGGAATATGACAAACTATATGGAAGTTTTCTGGCAGGGTTGTAGCCACAGGCTTGATGCGATTAACAACTTTCTTGTATGCATAGGTGGAGATTTCTGGTGATCGGACATGGTCTTCGAGTTCTGTTAATGCAATTTTGTAGACTTCTTGTGGTTTGTTGATGGGCTGAAAAGGGGCTGTGGTGAAAGCAAGGGGGGAAATCATAGAACAGGATAGGAGAGTGACCTGTTTGGTAGGTGTGTGACAAGGTGTGACGCATTCATGTGAAATTGAGTCTCCTTGGCTATGTTGGGCTGAATCCTCAACATTCAAAAACCTGGACTCAACTGGATGGGCTTGCAAATGCACACCATGGTCAGTATGGTAAACATCTCTTTGGTATTCAGATCGAGGAGAGTGATATGCGAGTCACCATTGGAGTAATGGTGAGTTTGGGCTTGGGTGAGGGTAAGGAATGGCTGACCAAGGAGCATTTTGTATGGTGTGTTCTCAATAACCTGGACCTGGAGGTAAAATGTGCTGCCACCAATACGCACAGGAATGTTACGACCTTTGTATGAACTCAGGTTGCAACTAAGGCAAAGGCTTGAGGATGAGCAAAGGGGAAAGAACTAGTTGGTAAAGCATAGGGAATACAGGCACAGTATCTAGGGTTTATATAGAGTTTAGGGGAAGACTAAGAATAGGTGAGACAAGGGAGCCAGGTAAGTGGATGACCAAGGCAAACTGTAACAAGGGATGAAACGGTAAGGTGAAATGGTGTGCTGAGTAACTATGATCTAAGTATAGCTGAGACTGTAACATTACCCTCCTCTCTAGGTGTCATGTCCACATGAAACTACTGTATGGGTCTGTGTAAGTTATAACATACTGGGAAGGTGAAATGGGCTAGGAAGTCTTGGGCCTCTTGAAAGGTTGGTGGTGCGCATAGTCAATGTGTGATTTTGTGAGCGATGTCCCTCTTGTTAGGACCGATGAAGAATTGGTTCGTGGCTTTCTTCTCTGCGATGAAGAATGGGGCATGATCGGGTCCTCCTCCGTACATGGGGATCATGGTGCCTCGGTAGGTAGCTCCCGTGTTGTGGTGCTTCTTGATCAACACCTGCAATATGTTCTTCCAGTATTCTTCATCTCTTTCACCATCTTTCTTCAGAGTCTTGAATGGGGTTGGTGGTGCGCATCGCTCTACTTCGGTTGGGCTGGTGCAATCAGGGGTAAGGAACTGGATGAGGTGTTGTACCTCTTCTTCTATGGTGGGGTTTGGCTTGTCTTCTTCTTCTTCCGACTCCAGGTCTGTTAGCGGGGATCGACGAGTGGCTGGTCGGGTGTGTAGGCATTGTTCGTGTGGGAAGGGGTCTTTTCCTTGGACGGTTGCCATGAGGCTGGCTATGAAGTTTTCTTTTTCTTCATCGTCAGATAGTGGGAGTTTAGAGAGTTGTTCTATCGCCATGACTAGGATGCTGGTGAACCGGTTGTGTATGTCTGATGCAAGGAGGTCATTGGTGTCGTGGAGGATAATGTGGACATGTTGGTTCATTTGTGTTGATCTTCCCGAACCTCTGGCTGACTTCTGGATCTGGGGGATGGTGGCTTGGACGGCCTGGTTGAACATTTGGGTGGCTTCATGTACATCATTGTACACATGGCAGAGTCGTACAATGTCCCTGATGAGTTGGATGTGTTCTTCGTACTGCTTGTTAGGGTCGCTGTTATCGCTGAATTGTTGCTCAATGTCTGCGATGATGGAGTGAGGCTGCTGAGTGGGGGTGGAGGGAACAGGAATGAAGGTCTGGTTGGCTTGGTCTGCGTCCATTGCTGAGTTGGTGATTGCGTTGAGCTGCTTTAGAGTTGTGAGTTACCCCCCCTCTTTATAGGTTTTGCTCCAGGAAACCTTCAGAGATAATCTTGCAGCACTTCTTGGGCGTTCTCTAGTGCTGATTCAGCTACCCATGTGTCATGTTCATTGCTGTACCCTTTCCAGTGTACCAGGTATTGCGTCCCTCGGCCTTTTCTGCGGTGACCCCGGATTTCTTCGACTTCATACTCCTCTTCTCCATTAATGAGCTCCGGTTGTGGTGGTGGTTCGGTTTGCTGATTAACAAACTTCGGGGATCAGTAGGGTGTTAGTAATGCTTCATTGAAAACGTTGTGGATTATCCATCCTTCTGGCAACTCCAATTGGTAGGCTCCTTGTCCCACTTTCTTGAGCACTTTGAATGGTCCGTAGCGTTTGTGATCCAGTTTCTTCGTGGGTCTATTGGTTGTCAGGTTGGTTCCTTCTAGCCAAACCTGTGATCCTTCTTGGTAATCTCTGCTCTGCGTTCTTTTCTTGTTGTAGTGCTTTGTCATTGCCTGTCTCTTGCTTTCCAATATTTCTTGGGTGCGCCTTCGGCATGCTGTGAGTTTCACCATGAACTCTGTGATTGACAGTGTCTGTGACTCAGTCATGATATCTCCTTTCCATGGGTGTCGTCCGTAGTTGAGGTAAAATGGGGATTCCCCTGTGCTGCTATGTGCCTTGTTGTTGTATTGGAATTCTGCTGTTGATAACCATTCTGACCAATCCTTCTGGTTGTAGTCGATGTATGCTCTGAGGAAGGTTTCGACTTCCTGGTTGACTCGTTCCATTTGTCCATCTGTCTGGGGGTGGTAGGCTGTTGATAATCCTCGTTTGGTTCCTGTGGCTTTGCACAAATTTTTCATGAGTGTTGACGCGAACTGCAGTCCTCTGTCGCTGATGATCTTTCGTGGTATGCCGTGGAGTTTCCAGATGTGGTCCCAATATATCTTTGCTAGTCCCATGGAGTCGAGGTTGGTGTTTGTTGCAATTAGTCGGATCATCTTGGTGAATCTGTCCACAATGACTAGGATTGCGTCTGCTCCATTTGACTCTGGGAGCGGTCCGATCAAGTCGATACTGATTTCATGCCATGGTCCTTCGGGTGTTTCAAGGGGGTGGAGTGGTGCTGCTTTCTTCTGCCGAATTGCCTTGTTTCTTTGGCAGCTGTCGCACCCTTGCACATAGTTCTTGACGTCTGTCTTCATTGATGGCCAGTAGTACGTTCTCTTGATGAGTTCTAGCATTCTGTGGGTTCCTGGGTGTCCGACGTCAGGTGGTTCATGATGGTCCTTCAGGATTCTGCTTCGTAGGTCCTTGTGGTTTGGCACGTAGATTTTGCCGTCCTGGTATGTGATTCCCTCTCTCTCCCATGTTCTATCTGTTTCTTCCTTTAGCCACTTGATGATTTGTGTCTCCTTCCTTCCTCCCTTGATGTCTTGTAGTAAGTTTTTGTCTGTTTTGACTTCGAATAGACCTCGTCCCAGTATGACTTCTTCTGCAATGGTTGTTTCCTGGTACATTCGCCTCTGGAATAATGTGTCTTTGAGGATTGTGATCTCGTTGTCGTCCTTTGTCTTGTTGAAGTGCATGATTCGGGAGAGGATGTCGGCTTTGGTGTTTGCCTTCCCTGGGATATGTTTCAGGGTGAAGTCGTATTCTTGCAGCTTCAGGTGCCATCTCATCTGCCTCGTGTTGACCCGTTGGGGGGATCTGAAATATTCCAGGTTTTTGTGGTCGGTCCAGATTTCGAACTTCTCTTTTGCTTCGAGTAGGTATTGCCTCCACATTTTTAGCGCTTCGACGATTGCGAGTAGTTCCCTGTCATAGATTTCATAGTTGCACTCCGCTGGTGATAGTGACCTGGATAGGAATGCAATGGGGTGCCATTTCCCTTCTTGCTCTTGGGATAGGACTCCTCCGATAGCATATTTCGATGCGTCGACCTCGACTCTGAATTTTCCATCATCTCGTGGTAGTGCCAAAACTGGTTCTTCTGTGATGTGTTGTTTCAGTTCTTCGAATGCTTTCTGTTGTGATTCTCCCCATTTCCATGGCTGTTCTCCTTTTAACCTGTGTAGTGGTCCTGCAATGTCGCTGAATCCCTTGATGAATCATTGGTAGAAGTTTGTGAATCCTAGGAAGCTCTCGATTTCCTTGACTGTGGTTGGTGTGGGCCAGTTCTTGACTGCTGCGATCTTTTCTTCTTCCATTCTGACTTTTCCATCTCCAACTACCATCCCTAATATGGGTACTTCTGTTGTGTCGAACACGCATTTTGACTGTTTGAAGTAGAGTTTATGTCTGTCTGTGATTTCGAGGAATCGTATCGTCCATTGTTCGAGTTCTTGCCGCATTTTCCCGGGATGACGAAGTCGTCCATGTAGTTGACCAGTACTCCTTCTTGTAGTAGTTGTCAGAAAATAGTGTTCATCATCCTTTGGAATGTGCCCGGGGAGTTGCATAAGCTGAAAAACATGACTGTTGGCTCGAATAGTCCTTCGTTCATTAAGAACGCCACTTTCCATTCATCTCCCTCCTTGATGCATATGTTGTTGTATCCCCAAATGATGTCCAGTTTGTTGAAGTACTTCGCGTCCTTTAGCTTGTTGATGATTTCTCCGATTAGGGGTAGTGGGGTCTTGTCCTTGACTGTAACGCTGTTAAGCCTTCGGTAGTCTTGTACCAGTCATTTGGATCCGTCCTTTTTCAGAATGAAGAAACATGGTGATGCATAGGGGGATTTCGACAGTCGGATGCGTCCCGATGTGAGGTTTTCCTCAATAAATTTGTGTAGTTCTTCCCTCTCCTTGACTGTCATTGGGTAGACCTTGGCCGGTAGTTCCTGCGGGCTTTCCTCGGTAAGATTGATTTTGTGGTCCCATTCTGTTCAGTCGGGTAGTCTGTCAAAGTTCTGTTTGTTGAATAGGTGTGTGTATCTCCTGATGTATTCCGGTAAGTCTGTTTCCTTTGTTTTATCTGGTACCTTTTCTTCCTGTGCCTGTGTGTTGTTCCTCCTTAGCCTTGGTATGTCGATGGTTTTGTGCTTGATCTTGCATTCTGGTGGGCATCTTGTAAACCTGATTTGTCCGTTGTGCCAATCGACCTCGGGGTTGTGTTCTGCTAGCCAGTCATGTCCCAAGAATATGTCCGCTGAGTCGATTTGTGAGACGACTGCTGCCAGTTGTTCCTTGTGTCCATTGATGTCCATTTCGAGCTCCATATACTCCATGATGTTCTGCTCCTTGTTTTGGGTTCCGTCTGCGTTGTAGACCTGGAAGGGGGTTTCTAATTTCTTTGTTGGTATCTCCTGTTCCTCGACTGCCTTCCTTGCGATGCATGTATGTGTGCACCCTGAATCGACCAGTGTTGTGGGTCTCCATTGTCTGTTTTTTGGTGTTCGAACTTTTGGTTTCACAAAGAGTTCTCACGCTCCACTTCTTCTCTGGGGAAAGGTGTATGATTGTTGAGAAGAAGCTTTAGTTGCAATGGCTCGAGAGTTCGCACTCACTCTGAGCCTTCGGAAAAACCCTGCTGTTCTGATCCCTTGTCATCTCCTGATTCACTCTCCATACTCCTAATGTGTGCCTTTCTGGGTGTTTTGCAGTTCTTGGAGATATGCCCTTCTTTGCCGCAATTATAGCATCTCCTCCCTCCTGGCTTCTTGCAGTCTCGAGCGATGTGCCCTATAGTGTTGCATTTGAAGCATCGGGGGGGTGCTCAGTTAGTGGGTGTGGTTTGTCTCCCAATCTCCATGGGTTGTCCCATGCCTCCGTATACAATGCCTGTTCCTGTGCGCTTTGTTCAGATCTCGATGGCTTCATATCCTATGCCAATGTTCAGAATGGCTTTCTTCCATTCGTCGTAAGTGTCGGGTGAGGCCTCTGTCGGGAATCCCAGTATAGTCCTGATGATGTCAGCTCATGTGTTCTTCTTGAGTAGGAATATCGCGTGTTTGTCGTCTGTCTTGGACCTTGTCTTCAATACATCGAACTCGATGAGGTAGTCTGCTGTGTGTTTGTTGCCTTGTCTGAATGTCTCGATTCTCCATTCGGCATCGCTCTGTTGCCCTTCATCTCTGAATGTTGCCTCGACTTCCCTTTTGAAGTCATCCCATATGAGTGTGTCGTCGCTGTTCTCCATTTGGCTGAGTTTCATGCTCGCAAATTGTCCTGCTGTTCCTCCTCTCATGTGTGAGAGTACTGCAGTGGCCCTTCTGTCTGCTTCTTTGACCCGGTTGAACTTTATGAAAAGGTTCATTGACCTCCACCAGTCGTCGAATTTACTTCTGTTTCCGTCGAAAAATCCTGGGTCTGGGACTAACGATTTCCCTCCCATCTGTTGTGTAGTTGCTGCTGTACCTTCGGCCATGTTGTTGTCGAGTTCTTCTTTGTCTGTGGGTTCTTCCGATTGTTCTTCATCTGCTGATTCCTCTGGGTGTTCTTCTTCAGCTTCTGGCTGTTCTTCGAGTTCTGACTCAGTAGTCTCTTCGTCGTCTGTGTGTTCACTTGCTGTTACGTCTGAAAATTCCGCCACTGAAGGCTCTCTGGTTTCTCCTAGCCTGTACGGTGCTGGTGTTCCTTCTTGACTGTTCCAAATGTTGCTTCCACTCATGCACTGAGCTACGCTCCTAGTTGAGCTCTGATATTGCACCTGGTTGCGCCTCGGTGTACGCCCCTAGTTGGGCCTCTCCTTGTTGCAAGGTGAGTTGGTGACGCTTTACCAAATGTTACAACCTTTGTATGAACTCAGGTTGCAACTAAGGCAAAGGCTTGAGGATGAGCAAAGGGGAAAGAACTAGTTGGTAAAGCATAGGGAATACAGGCACAGTATCTAGGGTTTATATAGAGTTTAGGGGAAGACTAAGAATAGGTGAGACAAGGGAGCCAGGTAAGTGGATGACCAAGGCGAACTGTAACAAGGGATGAAACGGTAAGGTGAAACAGTGTGCTGAGTAACTATGATCTAAGTATAGCTGAAACCATAACAAGGAAGGTCTCTTAACAGTCCCATTGTCATCTCCTTGGTCACATTGGCTGATTCCATTAGGATGGTATGGTCCCTTAACAATGGTAAGCTGAGTTTTTCCCAAACGTCTTGTCACAGGCCAATGATCTGTGAACCTTCATTGAGTATAGCATCAACTGAGACTTTGTTATCGATTTTGAGGGGAATTGTATGCAATTCCTCCATGTGGTTGGCAACGATAAGGGGATTGGGTGGAGGGGAGTGATGATGTGCAAGGGCAGACGAGACACTTCCTGAACCAAGTGGAGCTTCTTCAACAGCAGAGGCAGTTGCTGAGGGGCTGGTGGGTATCTGGTGAGTTGTCAGTTGTTCCTTGATGTGTTTTCTGACATCTGGTGCTATAGCATAAAGCTCTCTTTGAGTGAGAGTAACTGTGCTGTCTAGGCTTCACTGAATGACATCTTGAATAGCCTTCGGGTCCTCAATGGGTGATGAGAATCAATATTGTGGCTGGCTTGAAGTAGGGGCAGGAGCTGGTTTTGGTGCCAGTTTCAGTTGTGATGGTAGTTGGCTTGAAGGGTTGGTAGGAGCAGATGAGGATGAGTCAGGCATGTTCAAAGGTTGTTTGGAAGTGGCTGGTGAGTTCTTCAGCTTTGTGGCAGTTCCTATGTGTCTACAAATCTCATCTTGGCATTTCAAAGCTGCTAGTGTGACTGCTTCAAGTGTCTTGAGTTCGTCTTCATCTTGTGATGTATATGAAGTGGCATAAGGCATAGTGGATGCAGGGGAATTGCTAGAGGTAGAGGGGACTGGCTGGGGTGGTGGAGTGACTTTGAGGACATTGGCCTGGGCATGAAGGGGTTGAGGTGAGTGTGCTTGATGCCAATTGTCAATTCGTTCCTTCATGTTTCGACCAGGAGCGATCTGAGGTGATACAAGGGTACCATCTGGCATACAGATATGATTTGTAGTGTCTTGAATGCATAGCCCTCATTGAATATACTTGTCAAGTACCTGGCAGCATCTGAACATATGCTCTGGATCAGAACAGAAGCCACATGGCCAGGTGGGTCGCCATTGCTGAGAGTTTTGCTGCAGAGGAGCTTGGTACAGTGCATGAGGAGTCTGAGGACCAGGGAGGCTGATTTTCCCTGCAAGGCAATTGAGGAATGTGTCTGAGGTGAGGATCTGCTTGATGGAGGCTATATCAAATGTTTCACGTGGTGCTGAAGTGAAATTTGCATATGGTGCAGCATAATGGGGCTGAGGTGGAGGAGGCAGTGAGGGCATACCAAGTACATTGCCAGAATTTCACCCCTTGAGCAGGAACTGTGCTGCTTGCTCAACCTCATTGATATCCCAAGGTTCATCTAAGGGGTGAATGGGATCTTGCAGGTGAAGTTGAGTGCAAAGCTGGTTTCGGAATTCAATGTGGAAACCGTTCATGAAGAGCTTGTTTCGCTCACAATGCGAAATGAGGTTCCAGTTCAAAAGCCAGCTTGCCCAGGTGAGGAAATTGCAGTAATACTCCCCAAACTGGAAGTGATCTTGCATTGGGTTGGATGCATGGCATTTGATGAACAGCTCGAGGTCAGTCACATTAAAACGAGCATCATCTTCGGCTCCTGGGTACATAGCAGTGATCTCTTCTTTGAAGCAAATCCAATCATCGCCTGATGCTGATGGGCAACTGACCCATGCATCATAATCAATTCCATCAAGGTAGTGAAGGGTGTGGTGAATCAGGCCATGATTGTTGAGGTTACATTCATGACCCAGAAGTTCTATTTCCTCAAAGAATCGTTGTAGTGATTGTGGATGGCCATCAAATTTCGGGGCTGAAGTGCCATAGCAAGAGGGCATGGTGCGAGGCTGGGGGTATTGGTGTATAACATTCTGCTGTGGTTGTGGGGGAGGATTTGCTCCAGCAGGTGGGTTGAACTGAGCCAGAACAAACCCAGGTGGGGCCTGGTTGCCTTGAATAGGGAAGTGCTGGGCATGATATGCAGGTGGGCCACTGGCATTACCAGGGGTGGCCTGGGGTTGAGCTGGAGCTTGTTGATTGCCAGGGGGATTGGCCAGTTGATTGGCATCGGCCATGAGATCATTGAGATGAAATGAAAAATCAGAGTCAGTGGTGGAAGGGGAACCAAAGGAGAAAAATTCTTCTGCAGTAGTAAGGGTGTCAAGTGAGAAACTGTGGGGATTGTGAAGTGCAAGAGCAATTTCTTGGGCAAAGATTACAAGGAATTTTGAGCACAAAATTCGGTTTTGAAGCCCCCTTGCAGTGGGCTCCAGTTGATGAGGTATAACCTCCATTAGAGGTTCAGAGAAAGCGAGCGTAGTCGAGTCCAACAACTACTGGACTTCGTAACCGAACTACAAGAAGTAGGGGCCCAAAAACAGAAAATAAAACGAAAATAAAAAAAAATATAAAGTCAGGAAACAGAACCTGTGGGTGAACCTTTAGATGGCAAGGTGGAGGTCGAATACGGGTGTGTGATTCACTACTTAGAATACATGGCAAGCTTTTCTTTATATATGAGTAAGACTATGAATCTGAACGGGGATCTCGAGGTGAAAGGGCATAGATGAGGCAAAATGGAAGGTAATTAAGCTGAAACTGGCTGAGAAATGTAGTAAACAATAAACCGTGAAGATTAAAGGAAATGTGAAGGCAAAATAGATGATATACAATATCAAATGCTAAGGGAGGAGGCGAGAGCGAAATGGAGTAGGCATAGGCTGAGACGCGAGCGAAATTTCACGAGACCAGGCTACCTGAATACCACTACAAATAAGACAATAGGCGGGGATGCAATCATGGGACTGGCAGCAATGGAAGAAATGTAGAAATGTATACACATAGGCACGACAATGATAAGATTCAGAAACTCAAATATTGGAACCCAAAAGTGGTGGTGGGCGGCTTGACAACGGGCGCTCCGACAAGGTTCATTCTGCGGTTTGGATTAGTGAGAGAGTGACGTGAGGTTGCCGTTTTCACGAGCAACCGATCGTCGGTCTCTACAACGATATAACCGGTCTTGTCTGAACCACGTGGCTTGATACGGAGTGCACCAGCCCCTCCATTAGGTGCTCCGGGCTGATAGTTCCAGACGACCTTGCCATCGTCGAAGGTGATGGCCCATTCACCCTTCACATTGCTCATCCTGCTGTAGATAACAGCTTCGATGATGTTGTGTTTGGTATTGGTCTTGTTGTTGAGAGTGACGTCGAACGCGTAGCTAGACATAGCTGCGGACGAAGGATGAAGGTCAGAAACAATTTGAGAGAGGAAGTAGGCGAATACCGACTGTTTGTATGAGTAGATTCTCAGAGGGCTCTGGCTCCAGGGGTTGTCGGCCGTCCGTTTTATACCAGACAGAAGACTATACAGAAATATTTCGAGTCCTGGAACCAGTATGCTACAGTCTTCAGAGAGTTTCCAGGCCAAGTGTCAATTATTATGACAGTGGGCGGGAGGACGACACCACTTCATTGCAAACTCAAATCCTTTGTCGACTCTAGTCCTCAGCCACTGTGACAGGGTTTGATGCGTTCAGCATGTAAGATTTGAGAACGAGTCCGTCTTCTTTCAGAAGCAGTAGGACGAAGAAGCACCAGTGTAGAGCTCTACCCAACGTAAGTGAAGTGTTATGGGCGTTGGGAACAATCGACTTGCCATCCCCTGAATTTTTCTCTCCTATAATGGGCGCTACTCCTCCATTGTGAGGCAAACATTCTTTGCCTATGCAAGTATCAGTGTTTCCTAATATTTCCTAGCTTGATAAATACTGGGGTGCTCGTTGGTCGCTAACTGCCCTGAAGCTACAGATCTTCATTGCCTGGACCATGTTATTTGGTCATGTAATGGCTAGGGATCTGCATGGGTAACCCTGGGGTATTCAGGGCCTACCCGTACCCATACCCCAGAAACCCCGTGCCCCTCATCACAGGTACGGGTTTTGACGGGTTTCTGCAGGTACGGGTCGGGGGTACAACGGGTACGGGGGTATAAAAACCTATGAGGTTCTTCATATAGGTACAGCAAGAGACGCGCCTGATTTTTTTTTTTTTGGGAGCTGTTAGACATGTGTGTTCATCGTCACATCGGGGTGCCTTCTGCTTGCGGGCGAATTTCTTGACAGTTGCAAGATCTTTCTCCAGTTTCGTTGGTGGGAGGCTGGAGTGCCATCGTGTGCATGGTTGAGAGCTGAGCCAGATCACTGGCATAACTTTTTACTTCTTTCGAAGTACATCGGTCGCGACGTTGACAGCTTGAGGATCACTCCATGTTGCTTCCATAATAGGCAACAAAACCCGCCCAACCCGCCACCAAGGGTACGGGTATGAGGAGGGTATTGAGCCTTGACCCGTACACGTACCCACTTATACCTGTACCCCATACCCAGGGGGTTTTCCATACCCCTGTGGATACCTAGTAATGGCCGCTTTTGCAATGGAAGCCAGCCATATCCGAGTATACCATTTACCTCAGATCCACTATTCAGTTTACTGACAGCTGGAAGGGACGGCGATCATGGTGGTCGGATCGGTGAGTGGCCCAGAATCGCCACTTCAGGCAGAGTACTGGCTTTCATGAGGTGTAGCCTACCTCGGGAGGACGGTAATTAAGCACTCTTCATGTACGAAAC
Organism: Podaxis sp. C-F-101400; assembly: GCA_018524895.1. NCBI lineage: Eukaryota > Fungi > Basidiomycota > Agaricomycetes > Agaricales > Agaricaceae > Podaxis > Podaxis sp. C-F-101400. The sequence goes on from JAEUWR010000771.1 coordinate 14,402, forward strand.
AATGCAATTGATTTTTTTTAAAAAAAAAGTACTTTGGATGGTCGTGTCAAGTCTCATATCTAGCACCTTTATAATTCCATCCTTTCGCTTCACTTTCTTAGAGCGTAGAAGTGACATGCCAGGTCGTCTGGAACCTCTTCTCTGGGGATTACAAGCCAGGATCGTCTGGTGCTCTCCGTATCAAGTCGCAGGGCTCAAACGAGACTGGTTACATCGTTGCGTTCGGTTCTTGGTACCAGCCAGGGACAACATGGATTGGAATTGTGGAGGATCTTCTGCCAAGCTCAAATGCGACGGCTGCCACTGTGATTCCGTTGTTCTATGGAGATGGGTTTTATGATGAGGGCGCGTATTTCACCTGGGATTTGAATTTCCAGAAGCGCAATGACCGCACTGGCGAGACTGTCGCTATTGCTCTCACTATCGACGAAGAAAAGAAGGTAGTCAAGGCTGTTGTTACCATCCATGATTGATAGGCTACTATGAATTGTGAAGTATGCTGTATAAGAATCTTTCTGAAATTTGACATATGACATCGAACTGTTCCTATATTTGAGTAACTGAGTTATGCAGCATGAAGCACCATAATGTCAACAGTTATCAAGTGGCGGGTTGGACCCTGCGGAACCCACAGGCGCAACAACGTACACCTCAGTTGATGGTATGCAACTGAGGAGAAAGGGGGCGAAAAACTACAATTAAGCGTGAACTGTTTTTAGACTAATGACAAGACATTGTTGATCGACATCGTCCAGCAGGCCTGGAAGCCCTCTCACATGGCTAGGAACGGTCAAAGTTTTCCCCTTACCTACTCACACAAGGACCGACCCGACACTTGGCCTGGAAGCTCTTGTAAGAAAATAGCAATGACACTCGGCCTGGAAACATTCTGAGCGACATAGCATTACTTATTTCAAACCTTAAGTCATTCCAATAAAGCCACCTGTCTGCTATAAAATGGATGACCCTCGCCGACATGGACAACCAGAGCCTTCTGAGGAACTACTCATACAAACAGTAGGTGTCTGCCTACTTCCTCTCTCGAATTGTGTCTGATTTCCTCTCTTTGTCCACAGCCCGCACCATGTCTGCCTACACTTTCAATGTCACTCTCAATAATGAAACCAGTACCAAACGCAACGTCGTCGAAGCCGTCGTCTACAACCAGACGGACGATGCGAGGGGTGAATGGTCCATCACCCTCGACGACGGCAAGGTCGTCTGGAACCTCTTCTCTGGGGATTACAAGCCAGGATCGTCTGGTGCTCTCCGTATCAAGCCGCAGGGCTCAAACGAGACCGGTTACATCGTTGTCTTCGCTTATTGGTACAAGTCAGGGACGACGTGGATCGGAATTGTGGAGGACCTTTTGCCGACCTCGAATGCAACGGCTGCCACTGTGATTCCGTTGTTCTACGGAGATGGGATTTATAATAAGGAGGGCGTGTATTTCTCCTGGGATTTGAATTTCCAGAAGCGTAGTGACCGCACTGGCGAGACTGTCGCCATTGCCCTCACTATCGACGAGGAAAACAAAGTGGTCAAGGCTGTCGTTACCATACATGATTGATAGGCTGCTATGAACAATGATGTATGCTGTATAAGGATTTTCTGAAATTTGATGTACGATGTTGAATTGTTCCTACTTATATTTATGTAGGTAACTGAGTTATTAGGACTAAGTACGGTGATGTCAACGGCTACTAAGTAGCGAGTTGGACCATGTGGAACCCACGGACGCAAACAAGCTCAAGCTTGATTCAACAGAAAGAGTCGCTTATCTAGTTTGGCCCACTCAAAATATCTATACAGTCTATATTACAAGTCCCATTACATTATTCCTACTCACTGTCCTCGTCAATAAAGACACGCACTCTCCGTCTTGCGTTCCTCTGCCTCCTGCCCGCAGGCCTCACCTCCTCTTCCTCATCGTCAACAACAATGTCAACCTCATCCCCACTCGGTTCTTCATGCACAATCCTCCTCCCAGCCCGACCTACACCTCTCCTTCGGACACGGCTGCCGACGGCATGGTTGTCATCATCCTCGTCGTCAACAACAATCGGGCTCTCCCTTCGTCTCCTACGTCGTTCAGGACCAGGGATGGGTGGAGGCGTACCAGCGCCCATCCGCATACCTCTCCCTAGCCGTCTCGCAAGGGCCCTATGATCAACACCGTCATCATTCTCGTCAAGGTCAATGGAAGGTTCGTCACCGTCGGAGACCTCGAGAGCCTCGAATCGATTACGTTGTCTACGGTTATGATTATGACTGCAATGATACCCCTGAGGACCATCCTCCTCATCGTCGTCTATAAAGCTGTCTTCGTATGCCTCCTCGTCCTCCACCGAGTCCGGATGAGAATGTGAGTCGTCATCAGAGTGGGAGACGTCATCTTCGTCTTCGTCTTCCTCCTCCTCTACTTCCTCGATACGAGCGGCGCCAGGTTCTCGACGGAGGAGCCGTGGTCCAAAGGGCCAGTATGGGTCGTCATGCATCATATTAACCATGTCGCGTTGGTGGTCTAGCAAGGGGTTATCGTGATCACCGCCTTCGTCACTGCTCCAACTGCGTTCGCTCTCATCATCTTCACCGTCGGACTCGGAAATGAAACCGTCTTCCTCCCCGTTGTCCAAGTCGCTATGCTCGTCTGACATGCTTTCATCCGTCAAGTCCATCTGATCGCCGATAGCCCCATACCATACACCATCGCCTTCACCCTCATCCTCGTCCCCGTCATCCGGACCCCAACCCATCCTTGGATGGTCCTGCACATACTCACCCCAAATCTCCCTTAACCTCCTCCCGAGGAAATTCTCTCCATCACTCCCGTCTTCACTGAAGTCACCATCATCGTCGTCATTATCGAACCTCGCATGTCCGGGATACTCCCGATCGCAGTTCGTGCATACACCGCCCCAAATCTCGTGCATACATTCCAGACATCGGTAGATCCCACCATCCTCCGCATCATACATCCCCATATCTTCAACATTCCATCCCCCTTCTCCTGCTTCATTGTTCTCAGGTGGCGGTGGGTAGAACTGGGGTTGATAGTGATGAAATCCACCTGATCTTGGTTTCGGGAAGACATTGCGCCAAGGATCGTTTTGGTGATTCATTCTCGCACCTGCGCCATCGCCGCTGGGGGTTTCGGTGGCTGAGGGTGGTGGTGCAGAGGGAAGTTCGACGAGTTTGCTCTTGATTAGGTTGGCAACCATACTTTTGATGGACCAGATCTCCGCTGGCCGTTCAACGATCGCAGCCCGACAAAGAGGACAGGTTTTACGGTTCCGAAGGAAGACACCCCGGACTGCGGGTGGGCTGTTGAGTAAACGAGTGACGTCGTCGGGTTCAGTTACTGGATTAGCGTTGGCATTGCCATCACCCTGGACGCTGGTGAACCAGCGCAGGAGGCACATGTAACATGCAACATGGCCACAGGGGGAGAGTGCGAAAGGTTTATAAAGTAGATCCAAGCAGATTTCACAAGTGAGGGATTGCTGGAGGTGGGATAAATTGTCTTCATATCGTAAGAGCAACTGTAGAGCAATGGTTAGGAGAGGGGGAACAAATGTGTAAGGGATAAACCACTCACTTTCTTTTGGGATTCCAATTGGGCGGTAAGCGCAGCTATTTTGGCTTCTGTCATCGAGTCAGTGTCTTGTGACCGGCCAGCGACCGAGGCAGACCCGTTCGGTTGTAAGATAAGACTATCCGGATTCTCAGAAACGGCTCTGCCTTTTCCTTTGTCAACAGACTTGTCGCCGCAGCCGTGGATGTGAGTCGAGTCATATATTGAGTCAAGTCGGATACTCACGCTCAACGCTGGTTTCTTATCGTCTTGTACCACAGCAACGGGCCCAATCCCACTTAACCCCACTTTTCTCACAGGCTCGGAAGAAGTTATATGGGGCGATACCGATGATTCTGAGAGGGTAGTCGAAGACGCCAAAGAGAAGGGAATGGATTCCTTGGATTTCGCTTGTGATTGCAAGATGATCTCGGGAATGGTGAGAGGCGCCTTTTTCTTCTTCTTCTTTCGTTTCTTCTTGCTGTCTTTCGGACTACTGGGGTTGGCGACGGCCTTCTTGTCGATGCTGCTCAATTCAAGATCTTTCCTGTGTTTCTTGGGCTGAGGTTGCTCGTCTTCGGGTGGGACTTCGGAGACAGCGCGTTTTTTGGCGTTATGTGGCTGTAGGACGTCTACTGGTGCGCTGATATTGCTTGGGCCTGGCGTAGGCTGGCGAGTGGGCATGGGGGAAGGAGGAAGAGAACGGCGTAAGGGCGACAATGACACAGCGACGCTCATCAATGGACCCATTGCCGTCGATCACTCCCGTTTTCCCACAAGGAGTCACGTGCACAAAGCCCCTGTTTTCTAGCCGTAGGGTAGTGGAGATCCTGGTCTCTCTTACCAGACGCCCATGTAACAGCTCTCTCCCCACAACATCCATGGCCGCTGCTACACGTAGCAGGAAAGGTGTCAGATTGTCATCGATTCATGCCAGTAGACGAACCTATCCAAAGCCGCGCCCGGTAGACCTACAGTTCTCTCAGACACCTTCCGAAGACTCTATCGCTGCCCTGTTGACGCCCTTGTCACCCGACGTCCTTCCAGAACATATGTCACCAGTGTCACCAAAGTTCCACCGTTCTCGTGTCCCTTCACGCTCTTTACCTGCCCTCCTACTGTCATGGAATGATTTTCGGATACCCCACTCGCGCTCGTTCTGGATCGTGCTCTACTTCTTCCTCAACTTCTCCCTCACGCTGTACAACAAAATCGTCATGAACCGCTTTCCTTTCCCTTACAGCATGACGGCCTTGCATGCTCTGGCTGGTTGTATAGGGACGCGGTTCGTCATGCGACCCGAGGATCGCATACACATGCTCTCGGCAGGCCAGACCATCGTCCTAGTGTCCTTCAGCATTTTGTACACACTCAACATCATCGTGAGCAATGTGTCACTGCAGTTGGTTACTGTCCCGGTAAGCATCAATTGTTCCTTGCAACCGCATCCACCTTGTCACTTATCCTCACCGCCCCAACACCCGACGCTCACCTCGTTTGACATGAACTGGTCTGGACAGTTCCATCAAGTTGTCCGTTCCTCCGCGCCGTTCTTCACTCTCACCCTGTCCGCCATGCTACTCCGCTCACGCATCACCCGCTGGAGACTGATTTCCTTGATCCCCGTCGTTGTTGGAGTTGCCCTTGCGTAAGTTATGACACTCATTTACCTCCGCCATCACTCCCCTAGATTACTAACTCCCTCGCTTCCCCGTCTTTATGCGAACTTCCCGCTTGGATGAACTTGTCACTCTTGGCATTTATTTTTAGCACATACGGCGACTATTATTACACACTCCCTGGCTTCGTCCTCACACTTTTCGGCACGTTCCTAGCGTCTCTCAAAACGGTGGTCACGAACATTCTACAATCACCTCATTACCGCCCCTCCATACGCACAACCTCACACGTTCATCAAAACGGTGATTCGTATTCGCATGCGAAGCACCCAAAACTTCGTACATCCCAGAGTCACAATCGATCATCATCCATCTCAATCACTGTTTCCTATGACGAACAAAATCCTCCGAACACCAAACCGATTGGCCGCCCACGGAATCTACTTTCACACCTATCCTCAATACCCAAATTACACTTAACATCCATCCAACTGCTTCATTTCCTTTCCCCTCTCGCCTTCTTCCAATGTACCCTCCTCGCACTCTATTCTGGCGAACTATCCAAAATCCTCACGCACGTCCAACTCCACTTCGGACACGCATCGGGCGCAACAGATTCTTTCTCATCATCCCCTATCTCGGGTAACGCAAACTCCACCCTTCCTGCCTTCGAAGGGACTCTCATGCTGAATAGAAGTGGAGTAGGTTTCGCGGCAGGCGCTGACGCTGGAAGATATCGGTCAGGGCCGATCCTACCCGGTTTGACCGGCTTGATTGTGAACGCGTTGATGGCGTTCGCGCTCAATGTTGTCAGTTTCCATACGAACCGAAAAGTCGGGGCTTTGGGTATGAGCGTTGCCGGTATGTCTTCTCCTACTTCAATTTGTGCTGTTCTATCCCCTTTCAAACGCGGACTTCGTCTAAACTCCATTTCACATCACACGCGCCTACTTGGTGCTTATTGGAACTTACTGAACTGACGTAAAAATATTTGTTTTTTTTCTGGGGGGTTGTAGGGAACGTGAAACAAGTCTTGACGGTCCTATCGTCTGTGGTTTTGTTCAACCTGACGATTACGAAGATGAATGCCGCTGGGATTCTGTTGACGCTCATTGGAGGTGCTTGGTATGCTAGTGTTGATTTACGCGAGAGAGGCAAACTTTGATGGTACGTGATACGTATATTCTGTACCACGTTTTTGGGGTTCTTGGTTCTACCACGACTGACGACGTATTACGGTTTTTGGGGCTCTGGATTTAATTCCCAATGTTTTTGTAGATATCATGGACTCGAGACTTTGGCTCGGCATTTAATATTCACCGCGCGAAAAAAACATTCATTCCTCATGTATCATTACCTTCGTGCATATAGACAGACAGTATTCATATATCATTACCCCCTTGATAGGTACATAGACCCATGATCTGAGCAATTTGGACGATGTGCTCTGAGGGTCTGCGGATAATGCACGAGAGAGGATGGATAACGCGATTTCTGACCGGGCTTTGGTTGCGTTGCGAGACGTGATTGGGATGATGGATAGTGTGTGATTAAGCGGCGAGAGCCATTTGCTCACTGCGGCTGGGTTCCCCACCAAATCTCGTTCAAGGTTCTTGATTGTAAGCTGGTGCGAAGTAAGTGCGGGAGGGCCATCGGAATTTTCGTCGTCAGAATCATGTTTAGCGGCAGAACTTGCAGATGAGAACGAGTCCGAGTCCGCATCTCGAGAGGTGGTTATTGCACGATAAGAATCCTCCGGATCTTTGCGACCGCGGCGGGAGGGTAATCGTATGACCCCATCGATTTCTTGATACTTGGAGGATGGTGTGGCCGAAGGGAGGAGTTTCTTCGTTGGTGGAAGGGCGAGGAGTGAGCGGGTGCTTGAATTCGAAAGGCCTACAAGCTGGGTGAAATTCAGCGACACACTGCTGATACTAGGGAGTGTTGAACCAACCTTCTGTGTGCCTCTTAACCCGACTTCTATCCCTTTACCAGACCTTCGGAATACAGTCCAGGTATTGGAGAGCCTAGGAATTTGTCTACCACCTTTGCTACCATTAGACGTTACGAACATTCAGTAGTCGTTACATACCACGATACAGATTATACCTCGGCACACCGCCTCCGTATAGACTGCCGTACTGCAGGGTTAGCGGATCGCTCTTTGTATCAGTGAAATAGAGCCGGTAGGATTCATCATGCTCTTTAAGGTCAGTGTCAAGATTTTGGCCCCCCCCCCCCCCCGCGTTCCTCTGCGAGTGGAGATTTGCGGCGTCTGGACTTACTCTTATCTTCGCGGTCGCGGTGTTCCTCGGATTTCCGTTCCCTACCCGTTCTCCTTCATCATCCCTTTCCCTCCTTTCTCCCCTATCTTTATGCCGTTCCCGACTCTTCTCCCGCTCCCTCCCCTTCTTCCTGTCTCGTTTCGACCTATCACGTCCCTTCCCCCTCTCCCTCTCCCTACTTTTACTTCTGCTCCTGTTTCTGCTCCTTTTCCTCTCCTTGTCTTTGTCCTCACCCTTTGAGGATTCCCCGTGTCTCCGCTTCTCTCATGATGGCTCAGAATCCGATTGCCTATTGCTTGGCCCAGGATCAAGGTCAGGAAATGATGAGAACGACTGAGGGAGGTCTCAAAATTCGAGCAGCATTTTCTAGTGGGTAACGAAGGCATAGTCATAATATGTTAGTGCCACTGAACCCAATGAAAGGGATATGGGTCAGAAGTAAGCAACGTGAGATCACCATCAACCAGATGCATGATAGGCCCAATCTTGACTGGTTGGGTTGGAATCGGCCCCCCATTGGGTGTCATCATTTGGGAAGAGGATCCCGAAAAACTGTCAGCCAGCGAGCGCTCATCTAGCATGCGTCCCATCAGATACATCCCAAAAAGATAGAAGAAAGACGCTGACCTTCTAAGACTGTCGAACTCCTTTTGCGCTTCTTGACTGATGTGCGAGCCTCCTGGGAAACACCAGCATATTCGCGAAGATTAGATAGTTCACCTTGTAGCACCTTAATTTAAGCCCTCAATAATGCCTCCTTATCTTTGTTAGCTTCCTTGATTGCTTTTCGCTGGTTTGCAAGGGATTTCCGCTGCCTGTTCTTTGCGTAGCGATTTGTGGTGGAGGTGTGCGTGTTTGCGAGGACACCAGATGATCTTGACACAATCAAGCTCCGTGCAAGGGCGGGACCTGATGCGCCGAAACCAACCTCGACCTGACCACCGATGTGCTAGCCGAAGGATTGGCGGAGGCCGGCGACGGTTGTGTAACACTCCGAGTGCCAGGCCGCTATCTCAGGCTATCTCACCGAATCAAACCCTGACTTGTTCGGTTCCCTTCGGTCCCGAACTTTTCTTTTCGTTTTTGGTCCACCCCCTCGATCTTATGTTTATATATACCACGTCATGACATTTGTGTCTGTGAACATTACGCGTCGCAAAACATGATGTACCTTGCAACACATACGTGGGTTCATGTATTTCTGCTTGTGTTATTCTCACTGACCATATATCCTCTCCACCCCTCCGCCATCCGCTTTTCCTCGTCTTCCTGACATTTGTCCTCAACGTCTACGTTAACTTTGGACATCGGGGGTCTCATCCTGACGTTCACAATGGCACCCTTACAACGCTTATGTGAAAATTGCACACGATGCCAGGTGCCAACTGTGCGCCCACATACTTATCTGGGCCGATCAGGTGGCGTTGAGGATGCTGTAACTTGCTGTTAAGCTCTTCCACGTGGGTGGTTCGTGGCCGTTATAACACCCCCAGTAAACTGTCTTGAGTTCTCCAATCTCTGCCCCAACTGGCTCTCACCTTATGTCTCAAAAGCAGGTTAGGTGCAAATTCTTCAATACCACAGGCGAGTGTCGGTACGGTAATCGGTGCAGGTACTCCCACATCGACGGCGGCGCGAGCTCGCCTCGAACCTCTCTGTCACCTGCACCCTCTCCAGGAACAACAGCGCCCGCTCAGTCACCCTGGCCACCGAGAAAGGGACCGAGCAATATCCCTCGTTTCGTGTGCCAATTTTTCTGGACCACTGGTGCATGTGCAAGAGGTTTTGAGTGTTCGTACCGTCACATGAAGCAAGAAGCTGGTTCCCAGAGTCAAGCCACTGAGGTTACAGCAGGTGACGATGAGGGCGGTCCCACCGACTTCTTCTCACCTGAGGGCCTCGCAATTGGCGCTGGGTCTGTGCACGAGGACCGACACAACATGAATCCCAGCGAAGTACACAACCACTTGAAAGAATTCTTGCGCGATGGTTATCATTTTGACACTGCTGCGCAAGTTATGGGCTTTGTCAGAGTATTAGCAAGCGTGAATGACAGAAACAAAACATGGGTGCGTTGAATATTTTTATCGTGAAGGCCATTATGATCCTGACAAATGTGGGGTATTGAAGAATACGGCCAATGCTCAAGAGTTCCTAGAGGTCGTCGTGAAGGTGTGCTTCCCACGTCTTGTTCAACCTCGTTATGTTTAACAAGCGGTCTAGGGTAACGCACTCCACCGTATTGGTGATGTACTGCGTTTTGAGCCTGTCAATGTGTCCATCGGATTTCATACCGGCGCTCTCTCTTTCCAGAGGGGCTACTTTCCCATTTTCCAATTCTTCTCGTCCGATCTTGTTCTCAAATCCACGCTACACAACAACATCAAGTGAGTTGATCGTAAAGCACGTTATCATTTTGCCCTGACTGTTTTCTATGCAGTGTTTTGTATGCTATCATCAAAAACAATCACGATCATATCTTTGCGACCCTTCAAACCTGTATCAACGCAATGATGACTTCAAAATCCTGGCAAGACCTTACCCCCAATCTCACACGAACGCTGCAAAATTCTCTCGATGGTTTGACGATCTTCAGGACCCTCACAACCACACTCCTTCAGTAAGTCTTGATCTTCTGTCAGCAGGTGCGATGTACTGATGAGGTAAAAAGGTATTTCCAACGATACAAAGATGCTATCCGGAACCATTCAGGAGTTCCAGAGTTCACTCGACAGTTTGCTGAATGGTTCAACATTTGGGTGAGCGACGTCTCGGCAACGCCAGCTCGTTTCCAAGATACAATCACCTCCGCTCCCGTTACCCAGCGTCAGCTCACCATAGATCATGTAACTGGGGAGATTGACCGCCTCCTCGCTATAGTTGAGCGAGAGAGTGGCGTTGTGCTGAGACTGCAAAAGGCTCTGACCAAATCCACTGTCACTAATGCTCAGCGTAGCCGGGCACGCATTGCCCAGCTTGCACAGACATACGAACCTCCGGGCGAACTTCGCGCTGATGGACGGCGTCATGACAATGACTTCGAACTCATTCAAGATATCCGCATTGCTCCCACCCACTCGGAGTTGTTCTCACCTGTTGCACCATACATGCCTGTTTTCAACTCAGAGGCACCTCATCACCTTCCGGCGGGTTCTATGGAGCGCCATCTTGATATTCAATTCCGCCTGTTACGTGAAGAACTGATGTAAGTCGTAGTTCAGAGTAATCTGGCGCGTTCAAGTACTGATGCCTAACTCTTAGCTCAACAACTCGGGCATCCGTCACTGCCATTCACGATGATCTCCTCAAAAGATGGGAGGGAAGGAAGGGGGGTGAGAAGACAAAACTCGAATCACTCCTGGATCAGAAAGGAGGCGCGTACCGTACATCGGGGCGCGATTCCCTGTTCTTCCAGGTCTACACCAATGCTGAATTTCTTGCGGGGCCGCCGGAGGCGAGACGTAACGGCGTCACTGTCACCCTCATGCTTGACGCTCCCCCTGCTCCAGCTGCTCATGACAAGGATGCAAAGGCACGCTCTGCGTACTGGGAGCACAGCCGTCGCCTTCAAGGCTCCAATCTTGTTGCGCTGATTGTTGTTTCCAACCGAACCATCCAAGTATATCTCGGCATCATCACCTCTTTTGGCAAGGACATTGCCGAGTCAGCAAAACTTGAGAAGGGACGCATCCAGCTTCGCGTCTCATTCTTTGACACTGAGGTGGAGCTTATGGCACTACGCGGAGAGCGCTTGAACTTCAATAAGGAACGATTCGCAGCGCTTGTCGATAATGGTGTCATGTTCGAGTCAGTCCGGCCCTTCCTTCAGAAACTTCAGACGATCGAGCCAACGGAAATTCCATTCTCCCGATACATTGCTCCTGGAGGATCGCTTGAGGGTGTCGAAGTACTCTCGCCGAAATACGCTCGTGTGCCCGGGTTCAAATTCAATCTCCAGTGCTTGGCGAAGCCGGGAATGACGATTGCGCCTTTGGATATTTCGATTCCACTGGCTGTTGTCAGAGCGCGCGATGAGCTCAAGAGATTCAGTGTACTTGACCCCAGTCAGGCGGAGGCAGTTGTGGATACGTTGACAAGAGAAGTGTCGCTCATACAAGGGTGAGTGATTCACACTTTATGGCTGTGTTCATTTGAAGACTCACAGAGTCATACGTCCACAGACCACCTGGTACAGGGAAGGCATGTGACATTGTCGCCTTGCAATTAGATGTTCGCTAATCTAGGGCTTACATCAGAGCTACACCGCAAAAGAGATCCTTCGTGTCCTGTTCAGCAGTAAAATCAGACCGATAGGTGCGCAAAGTCATTCTGAACCCATTTGCGCTCCAATGTTAACTTTTATATTGTCGCAGTGCTCATTGCCTTCACAAACCATGCACTTGACCATATGGTCAACTCGGTCCTCGATGCGAAAATCACGGAGAAGATTGTCCGTCTTGGTACACGCTCATCCGATGAACGTATCCAAGAATACACGCTCGACAAATTGGAAAGGCTCGCGACTGCGCCAACGTTGGATCGTTCCATGAAACGTCAATATGGGGTTATGAAGAGGTTGGAAGAGGTCATGACGGAGACTATGACTTCGATCCGACTTCCACTCCTTTCTTGGGAGGAGATCGAACAATATCTAGACATTCACCATCCAGATCATGCAGAAATGTTTCGGGCGCCTCCATTCTGGATCCAGGCGCTTGCTGATCTGAAGTGGCAGGAAGAAGAAACAAAGGGGGTGTTCAAAGAGGTGACACATAAGAAGGGCAAGACAAAGACTGTTGAGGCCGACGCCCTCTCGAAGACGCTCTATGGATTTTGGCGCCAGGGCTTCGATCTTCATTACATCCAGCAAGAGCCACCTGCGCCCTCAAGGAAGCAAAAGGGAAAGCAGCGCGTGGATATCGATGCGAGCATAGAAGAGCCAACGATGTTACTTACTAACCCAGTTGAATTTTTCACTTACTTAGGGTACGGAGAGGGCCAAATGCCTCCCGTCCCGAACAGTAACAGGCAATTGGCCGATTTGTTACTCAGTCGCTCCAATGTCTGGTCGATGTCGATTGCTGAGCGTCAAAGGTTGGCTGACGAATGGGAGCGGAGGATTCGGAATCTGGCATATGCTTCCAAGCTCGACCAATACACTCGACTCAAGGAAGAATATAAGGAGGCATGTGAACAGTACGACGACATGCGAAATGAGGTAATGCGTTTCTATTTGGTTCATATCACAACTGCTCACTTCGAGATATTTCGCGTTTTTGCTAGGTCCGACGTCGCATTCTCAGTAGTACCGATCTCATTGCATGCACAACGAATGGTATGTCAGTCAGAATGAGTATGCAATGGGGTCTCTAACAGAATTACTGTAGGCGCAGCCTCTTTGACTTCGCTCCTTAGTGTAAGAAACCAACCGTGAATATACACGTTTCCGTTGTTCACGTTGCGTCGCAGAGCATTGCCCCCAGGGTTCTAATGGTTGAAGAAGCGGGACAGGTTCTTGAAGCTCACATCCTCGCCTCTCTCGTCTCGTCCGGTATGTTATGTGTCTTTGTTTGCTTTACCGTTGCTAACATTAAGATCCAGTTCATCACCTCATCTGTATCGGCGACCCTCGCCAACTTCGTCCAACCTTAGCGACGTACAGTGCGTTATATACCTCACTTAGCCATCGCAAATATCTGAGGTCTTACCAGCACTGTCCACGGAGAGCGCAATCGGGAGCGAGCTGTATAAATTTGATCGGTCGCTTATGGAGCGACTATCGGACAGTCAATTCCCGATGTCCCAGATAAACGTGCAGCGTAGAATGCGTCCATCTATTTCTCACTTCATCCGGTATATATTCTTGCTACCCTAACTACTCTGATAAACTGATCCATATCTGGAGGACAATTCTCTATCCCAAACTCGAGGACAATGAACTTGTTCATACATACCCGCATGTTCAAGGCATGCGGAAGAATGTTTTCTTCTTCAATCATCTGAACAGGGAGAATGGTGCCGAGGATTCTGTGTCAAAATTCAATACGTTTGAGGTGAGAACATGACATTTTCACCCGTCGCTGTTCCTGGATACTTTTGTACTAGGTGGAGATGATTCGCGATCTCGTAGTGTATTTCTTACAGCAGGGTGTCTATGACGGAGCAGGGGACATCGCTGTCCTATGCGCATACCTCGGTCAGCTAACAAGGGTCAGAGCTGCGCTTCGTGACCTCAAAATTGCAGTCACCATCAATGAAAGAGATGCCGAGCAGCTTGCACGCCAGGGTATTGAAGAAGACGTGGAGTATGAGGAAGTTGCGGTCGCACGTCATGTAGGTCTCTCCATGTTTGAAGCTCTTGAGGGAATTTAAGACACTGAGCCGTTGGTAGATCCGACTAGGTACTGTCGATATTTTTCAGGGTCAAGAAGCAAAAATTGTCATCGTGTCGCTCGTGAGGAACTCCGGACAACCTGACACCGGGTCTGCATCGATTGGCTTCCTCAAGGTTGGAAAGTTTGTGTTTCTCTTTCCAGACACTGTCTGAATTCAGAGCATAGAGTCCAAATCGTATCAATGTTGCGCTATCTAGGGCAAAGCATGGTCTTTACATTTTAGGAAACGCCGCAAACCTACGACAGAACCCAACTTGGTCCACGATTCTCGATGAGATGGAAGCCAAAAACCAGATTGGACCCGCTTTTCCGCTGATATGTCCACGACACCCCAAACAAGCAAGACTGGTGTCAAAGCCAGGAGAAATTCCTCTTCACGCACCTTCGGGTGGCTGCACTCTTCCGTGCACTGCTCGTCTCGTATGTGGGCACATTTGTCCTTCGGTCGTATGTTATTCTGTTCGAATAAGGGTGAAACACACAAACTGACACTATTTTAGTGCCACTCCGCACTTGACAATCACCGTAGCACTAAATGCATGGCTCCATGTAACCGCACGCCATGCCCAAGGAAGCATCCTTGTTCTAAGCTGTGCTCTGATGACTGCGGTGACTGTGATTTCCCGATGTACCACGTACCCCTACCCTGTGGCCATGTTGCCGCAACAGTGCCCTGGTTAGTCGATGCTCGGGTGATGACATATTTGCTGACACATCCATTTGATAGTCATTTGCTCGAGGACCTTGAGTCTCTCAAATGCGACGAACAAGTTCGAAAGCAGCTTCCCGGATGCGAGCATACAGCAGCCGTCCCATGTTATCAAGACCCAAGCACTGTTTGGTGCTTGGAACCGTGTGCGCAACCCCTTCAGTGCTGCACAAAAACGTGCAAATCTGCGTGTTCTAGCTGCCGGTCTCTCACCATCGATCATACTTCTCCTCGAAAAACTGGTAGAATCGTACGCTCCCATCATGCTGCTCACCCTTGTGAGCGCATGCGTTATTGCGGGCACAAGTGCGGCCTTGATTGCCACCCTAAAGGTCAAAATTGCAATCCATTGTGTCGACAAACATGTCGACAACGCTGTGTACACCACAAATGCCCAAAATTTTGTTCCGAGCCATGTAGTCCTTGCATGGAACCTTGTACTTGGTCGTGTGCACATCAGTCATGCCCCGTTCTTTGTGGCTCGGTACGTGAGACACCAACTGTATTAATGCTTAAACCCACTAATCAATCAATCATCCGTGGTCACGGTCAGATTTGTTCTCGCTTGCCATGTGATGAACCATGTGAGAAAAGCCTGAAATGCGGACACCCCTGCCCATCTGGTAAGCCGTACATTGCCTGATTACTATATCTCATGTTGACCTTTATTTCCTCAGTGTGTGGAGAAATTTGCGCAGACCAGAAGTGTATCATTTGTCTACCAGAAGACCAAAAGCAAGACATCGTCGACTTCATCATGCAGCGCCATCTGTTCGAGATCGACTTATCCTCTGCCGACGTCAGTGAGCGAGTTATCACTCTCGCATGTGGACACATCTTCACTGTGGAAACCCTTGATGGCCATTGCAAAATGAACGAGTTCTACGAAATCGACGCAATGGGCCAATTCCTTTCAACAAAAGCGCCACCGATCAACTATCAGGCACCACCCACATGTCCTACCTGTAGGGGTCCTATTACTGCCCTGCGTTACGGTAGGGTCACTAAACGTGCAACCCTCGATATTCTCGAGCAGAATGTTGCTGGATTTATGTCGCGCAGTTTGGATGACTGTAGTCCTGCAATCACGGAGTTCACGTCCAATATCTCCACTATTCAGAAGCAGGTCAAGGAGCTAAAGATTCAATCCAACGGGGACGGTACCGTAGAACGCAAGTCTGGAAAGCCATCATACCCAGACGTCCGTGGACCTCTCCCCGATCACGTGTTGACCCCAAACGGGATGCAGCAGGTCCATGGCCTTTCGTTAGAGGAAGCTCGGGCATGGTACAAGCTTGTGAAACCAATCGTTGTCGTTTACCGCCGTATTTTGAAGGTTGCAGCCACTCGCGGAGCACACGTCAAAGCTTATGAAGCCGCGCTCGCCACACTCTATCGTCTCGAGCTGCAGGCTATAGCCAATGATCCCGACAGGGTTACTGACACTCCGGAACCTCTTGCCCTGAGCATCGTTGACAAGAAGATTGGACAACCACCCCCCAAGGCTGACATACGTTTCCAAATTGAGGCATACTTCCTCTCTCTCGAGATCCGCGTCCACATTGCCCAGCTCGCACAGGCACGTGTAGAGGTTCTGCCTACCGCAGCAGCCTCAAATCCAGAAACCGCGCAACACCGTGGACTTTGGGTTTCTTTTGTCACTTTCCTATACGAATCGTGTATTGTTGATGCAGAGAAGGCGATGGTTCTGGCGACAGAATCTTCTGCATCTCGTCAAGTTGTGCGCGCCTCTGTTCACAAGCTTCGTTTCGAATTTGAGCTCTTCCGGTGGGAAGCCACGACGCAACATTTGGAGATGATGGGTAGTGGCACTCTTACTGTGGATGCTCGAGAGGAATTAGTGGGAAGGGTCAGAAGATACAAGTATCGCCTCCTGAAAACCTCCGATTTGGTTCAGAAGGCGTATTTCCAAAGTTTGCCTTCCACCTTCAAACTTTCTGACCTGGCAGAAGAGCACAAGTGGCTAGATGAAAACTGCAGAAACAAGGTTATCTCGTGGCAGAGTGAATGCGACAAACTGGGGGATTTTATTGCGAAGGGAGAAGTATATCAGCCGGTATCAACACAAGAGCTGACCGACATTGTCCGAGCATTCGATTTCAGTGCGTCTCATTCTCTCTATTGACACTCATTTCGATAAGGTTAATACATTACGCCTGCAGGCCACAGCGGTCATTTCTACAATTGTCAAAATGGGCATACGTTTGTCATCGGCGAGGTGCGTAACAAATGAGGACTGCTAGCCCAAGCTCGGACTGATCTTGAGTCGGGTATAGTGCGGCGGGGCTATGGAAAGAGCCCGATGTCCTGAGTGCAAGGCTCCTATTGGTGGCTCAAGCCATCGAATTGACTCGTCCAATACACGCAACATGGAGCTCGAAGCAATTGCAAGGAGGCATGGTGCTAGAGAAACCCTTGGGGTTGACATTAACATACTAGACCCGCCACGACAGTGGACTAGGGCGTTGTTGTGATCATATCTTCATGAACTGCTTTAACGACTTTGTAGCCATAAATTAAATGTGATACCTTCATTCATTTTTTGGGGTGTAAGCGACGCAAAAGCGTCCGTGCAAGTGCGATCAAGGTAAGGAACACGGATATCATAGTTGCCATCCAACTCCACTTTTCAAGATGCGCATCAGGCTTTGCAAGAGGGAACCTATCTTGCTTTCTAGCGACTCAGTGATATGTTGTCTCACAGGAACATCGCATGCAGGTAGTTAAGTTTTCCCAAACACAAGATAGCGATGACAAGCTGAAGAGAGGACGCAGTAAAAGAACTCATCGGCACCTTACTCCACATGATTACACTATTATATAACCCCATTCCATGACAGATTTTACACACCCTATGTAGCAACACAAAATATTCCAATGCATAATCTGTTTAGCGCCCAACACCGCCCAACACCACAATTACTATTTAGCTTTGATCATTCCTGCCATCAAGTCGAAACTATTTCCATCTGGTTGGAGGTCGATATATTCTTCCTCCCCTCTTCCACCACCGGAGAAGTAGGGGTTGTTGAGTGTTCTATTCTCGGGAATGGTCCGTAACAACCCATGATCGAGCGTGATGCCCGTGATTCGGACTTGGGTCGGCGGTGCAGTTGTCGTGAGTGTTACGAGTTGATCGCTGTGTTGTTCATTCATCAGTAAGTCGTGTAACCTAAGTAGGAAGAAGGGAAGAGGGAGGGCTGGAAGCGACGCACGAATGCATCCACCGTTTCAAGTACAGATCCAAGAATGGCTCGAAACTTCCTTTGGCAGCGATGAATTTGGTCCACATTTCCTCAAACTTGGCGAGTATAACCGCTGCTGTACGTTCAATTGATAAGTTCTCGCGTCTCTTGTTCCCGCTTGGTGTACTCCGGGGAAGATGGACGAGGGACGTTACTGGTGGTTCATTGAACACGTTCAATCCACATCCTATCATAGTTCCTATAAACACGAATACGTGTCGTCCGAAAAGATGATAACGCACCAATAACAATATCGACTCCCCCCGCACCAAAATTCGTGTTAACGAGAATCCCCCCAACTTTCTTTTTCTCCTCCATGCCACGCGGACCAACAAGTGCGTAAACATCATTCGGCCATTTGATCCTCACCCTCGAACCCTCACCCTCCCCACCTTCATCACCACCACGCCCTAACACACCCTCATCCCTCACTCCCTCACATACAGCCAATGCAAACAAGTACTGCACAAAAACTAGTTTATTCCATGGCACACCGTCCGCGGTGGTCAGTCGCAGATGGATAGAATAGGAAAGACTTCCAGCGGGGGAGAGCCAGACGTTGGATCCGCGACCCCGTGCAGAGAGTTGGTGCGATGCGAACGAGACCGTTGGCGTGGGTAATGAAGAAAGGAATATTGGGTTTTTGTCGAGTAGGGTTTGGGTGGAGGTTACGGCTGGGGAAAAGAAAAGCGCGGAGCCAATGGGCCATTTGTTTTTGGGTTGGTCTCGTGAGTCCGGGTGGAAGGATGCGAGGTGCTGGAAGAAGAGCTCGAGGCTGAAATAGGGGCTAGTGTAATCCTTAGAGGGGAAGGTTCCATCACGGTGAATGATAACGTGTTTGGGCTGCCAGGTTGATGGGTCGCTTGGTGTGGTGAGCATAGCTTTGGATTCTTGAAGGAGGGAGGTGGTGGAGCTGGAGCTGGATTCGTGGAAGTGGAATGTGTCGTTGGCGTCTTTGAGGACCTTTGGTGCATCGGGATTCTTGTCGTCGTCGCGCTCGAAGGATCCGGACAAGGCATCGATGATTTGGGAGACAATGTATGGTTTATCGGGAGAGGAGATGAGGAACTGAGGGAATGGCCG
The DNA here is from genome assembly GCA_018524895.1 of Podaxis sp. C-F-101400. NCBI lineage: Eukaryota > Fungi > Basidiomycota > Agaricomycetes > Agaricales > Agaricaceae > Podaxis > Podaxis sp. C-F-101400. The sequence continues at coordinate 33,333 of JAEUWR010000771.1, forward strand.
TGCGATGGGACGTTTTTCTGTACCCGAGTTTGGATCGGGTGTGGCGGGGAGTTGGAGACCGAGATAAATGATGGTGCGTTTCAGTAGCTTGCGGCGATCTTTGTCCAACTCTGCGATATCATCCTTTGTCGAGGCAGAGACGAGAGTTGAGGCAGGCTCCTGGGTTAGAGGTTCTCCGAGGTCGGGCGACCAGAGTGCGATGCGTCCACCGCCGACGTCACATCCCAGTCCTGCTATTTTTTCATCCTCTCCATCATCGATGTATCGCCCCAAGATCTTGATACCACGTTCGCCCTCTAATCCAGTAAACTCTGCCCGCGAAGCCTGATACACGGCTCGCACGATGTTTCCATCCAGCGTCTTCAGCTTCGACAACCGTGATTTTGTATCTGGTGCAGACCCAAAAGTTGGATAGATATAAGTGTTGTTGAACTTATCAAAGAACTTCAAGGTAGTTGGAGTTGACGCCCCTATTCCTAGACTGAGGTTCTCTATTCCGGTCACAAGGCCCTTGCTCGAGCAGGTCGCTCCAGCGCCAAACGCAAGGAAAGCGCCTCCATGTTCGACATAGTCCTGAATTTGCGCGTTGGCTGGGGCATGGAAGGGTTGGGAGAGTCGAGGAAAGACGAGGAGTGCACAGGTCGCAGGCCATGGCTGTTTGGCGAGAGCATGGTGTTCTATGGGCTGTACTGAGTAATGTGGGAGGAGAAGAGCGCGTAGAGAGACGAGGATTGCGTTGAGAGAGGAACGGACGACCTCTGGACCGTTGTACACGAGCACATTCATTGGTTTTCTATTTATTTCCCCCACTTTCTCCGTATTTCTGATAAATGGCGGTCGTGGGAATTCGGTTGCCTGCATGCGTTGACGTCACTGGACCGCCTTGCCCTTGTGCAATGACTGACAACAACAGGAGGCTTGGCCAGTATTTCGACAAAAGTGCTGCCCTCGTTCACGATGCGTGTACTCGGTAAGTACTTTATGTTGTTATATAGAATGTGCTCAATGGGTATCAAGATTCGAGCAGTACTATGCGCAACCAGCATACAAAAATATGAAGGTCTACTTTGAAGAGCGCCCAATCGTCTCGGTGCGCCTATCGCGTTTCTTCCGTGCCTGACAAACATACTTACTGCATGAAAGACATTCGTAACCGTCTTCACCCTCCTTAGTCTCTTCCCCATCGCTCTTTTCGCGTACGTACACCATCCATCGCATCAACACAAGCTAATATTCCACCAGTGGCACAGCCGTCTTCATCTTCCTTACATTCACCCTGACGGCTGTTATTCTCGCCTGTCTCTCCGCATTCACCCTGACTCTCGTCCTTTGTATGCTCATCTCTACCCAGCCTCATATAAACTGCTTACCCGACATGATACAGTCGCCGTCTTGGTCCTCGTCCTCCTTGGCACACTCCTCGCCTCATTCTTCCTAACAGGCGCCATACTCTCCTCCTACTCCCTCCTCCGCCTTGCCCTTCACGTCCAACGCGAAGGTCCTTCCATGGGGGTCTCAGAATGGAGCAGAGAAACCAAGCACTCGTTCCTCCCACGTAAGTCCGCAGCAGACGCCGGTCCAACCGGAAGTGTCAGCGCCGTGACTGAAGGTATCCCGGCTGAAGAAGAAGCTGAGGAAGGCGAGCCAAAAGCCAAAGATTGTAACGGCGATATTGAGCCCGAGGCAAAACCTAAGGAGGCTGAGGAAGAGCACAGTGATGGTGACTTCTGCCCATGAGTAAAATCCCCGTATCGCCTCACTTGTATGATTACCTCTAGTCGTCCAGGGCTATCCTCTTCATAACTTATGAATGGTTTAAACACTCGGTTTTGTATAATCCATAATATATGGGATAGTGTATCAGTGCTGTGAGCATAAGAAGTACTACCCGAGCTAGTGATTCCAGTTATCCAATTGCCCTCTTATGTTCTCCCACTCCGCCTCGACCAAACTCGCAACCTTCTCATTCCGAGGAACAAACTGACACTCGAAAGGCAAAGGCTTCGAGTTGAACTGGTTCGTAAAAGCGTCCGGGTCTACACGCACACAAGCAACCCCAGTCGTTCAATGCCCAGCATAACTAAATCCAGGCAAAGCAAGGGAACACACCAGGTATAACATCCCTTCCAAGCCCATCTTTCACAGGTCGTATATCAAACGCCCACAAAATCCGCGAGATGGTGATATACAACGAATTCAAGCCCAGATGCATTCCAGGGCATATACGACGGCCGAACCCGAATGGAAGATCGAATTCTTTGAGGTTGATTCGTGGGTGCGTGCTTGTGTGAGGAGTGTTCGGGAGGAAACGTTCGGGGAGGAAGAGGTTGGGTTGAGGGAATAGTTCTTCATCACGCATTATTCCACTGGCAGGTGGGCATGAATGACAGGTTCGGGATGGGTGGAGGGAAGAATTGAGACGTACTACATGTTTGCATACATTGAGGATCCTTTCGGTATAAATCTTTCCATCGTGACGCCTTAGTAGAATGGCTTTCACTAACAGGTTAAAAAACACGCACTTTCCCTGGTACTCATCCTCTGCCGTGCTGGCATGTGCCGTTCCACCAAGTACGGGAATAGGTCGCCACCTATCCGAAGATTGAAGTTAACGACAATTTCGAAATGGGCGAAAGAGAGGAAGGTCATACCGTAGAGTTTCATTTATAACAGCCAACACATACGGCAATCGGTCTTTATCATGAAACTCGGGCATCCTATCATACCCCACAACTCTATCAACTTCCTCCTGCGCCTTCTTCATCACCTCCGGGAACGTCAACATCGCCACTAGCGGAAAAAAAAAACCATTAACAAAATGAAAATTAATCACAGCATAAGAATCCACAACCCACGTATGAAAACGCCCAACGTCCCAGCAGTCGTATCAATCCCCGCACCAAACGGACTCGATACGGCATACGCGAGCTGCATATCTGTCAACCCAATCTTTCCCCTTTCTCGATCCGCTAGCGCTTGTGATGTGAGGCAATCGGGGCAAGTACCGTTTTTGGAACGTGTGCGGACATCGTTGAGTAGATGTAGGAGGAAATGTTCGTCTTGCTTTTTGCGACGTTCAGCATCGGCACGGAACCATTGGAGGGAACGCTAGGATGGAGGGTGTAAGAACGGGGATGGGATTGGAGATGGGGGCCTACAGGAAGTTTGAGGAGCCATGGCCATGATTCGACGAGGTATTTTCCGGGAAGGCTGGGAAGCCGTCAAGTCAGGGAATGAGAACCAGAGAACGATGGACTTACTTGACGCTAGTATATGTGACAATACCGATTAGAGTGTATTCTTACATGAGCCCATGAAGTGATCTTACCTCGTTAGGTCTATAAAGGTATTTAACGTTTAAGTGAGACGCCAAGGAGACTGAATGGACTCACAGTCCATAGATGCGATATTTTCTTTGACAATCCACTCGTCCACGCTATCCACTCTTCGACCATATGATACAGCTACGACAACGCTCGCTGCAAACCTGTATGCCAAGGCTTCATTGAATACATTCAGTGCAGCAAATATATGTGGCCGTACCTCTTCAGATACGCATCAAAGTTCTTGGGGTCATTGACTATTTGCTTCAGAAGCACTTTCGACTCCAATGACTGTATTTCGTGGTATACATGGGCTTTGCGGATGTGGAACCCATTGTGTAGCATCTATGCGTTATACGAGCTCAGAATAAATATAATGTAAGGCTAAACGGAACGCACCTTGCGCCATTGCTTCCAAAGCTCACTCGAGTTAGGTAACATAAGTCCACGCCGACTGTCGGAGAGAATTTCCGACCTATAGCGGAAACAAAGGTGAATATAAGAGACATGCTCTGCAAAAGACAGCTTGAGACGCACGCCATAACGAACCGAGGTCGGCTCGAATATATCTCCGATCGTTTCTCGAGAAGGTCCCAGGCGTGTTGCGCTTTTCCGATAACTGTTCATCCCACGAAAAGGTCAATATGATGCAAACTTGAATTGGGTTAAAAGAAGCCTGACTGATTGTGGGCGTGCTTCCGAGCATGATAGACGCTACCGGGCCTATGATGCGAGACCAACATCAACACCTCCCAATTGCAAGGGAAGGAGAAAACCAAAACACCACATACCATACTTTTTATTCCATTCCTCGAATCTCTTCCATGGTTTGAACGCGGGTACCTGATTCTTGTTCCCGATCCACGGTAACCCAAGTGGTCCAGGTGGCATAACCTGTCTCAAACGGAACCATCGTAAAATCTCATACGCGGCGTACGCCGCAATGACAGTGAGTATCTGAGTAATCATGGGTGAGTATGCCTGGGATTGTAAGATAATCTGTAAGTGACGGGGTCTTTTATAAGAAGTAAGCAGCCCAGGTCTGGTAATAAAGTAACATCAGTGATAGGTTTGAACAGAAGTTATGTTTTCGTACCCACCCCTCACTACACTTATGATGCAAGTGAGAATGCGAGGTGGACACGGGAACGTGTTGCGCCAGAAATAGCTCGCGGTCAGAGATGGGAGGTTCCACGGGCCTGCGATGCCGGTGAAACTCTAGGCGCTATGTTTGGTTATGACAATAATTTGCTGGCTAGAATGTGCAGTATTAGAAGCAGATGGAGAAAGTGTGTGGGAGTCCGCTTGGTACGATGTTGGGTGGTCAGTGGCACTAAAGAACAAGTGGTGGTCCAGATGCGGAGACCAAGGTGCAACTTGGAGATGCGGGATAGAGTTTAACTCCATTAACTCGCCTTCTGCCAAAGACCAGGGATTCCATTGATAAGAGTACACGTAGTCAACCGACCGTCGCGTCAAACGTGAGTGCATGTAGCGGTAAACTATTCGTCCCTGCAAGAAACCCCATCATTCCTGAATGTGTGCGCCTTTTTTAAACCGTCGATCAATGACGTTTAGCGATACCAAAGGGGATGTGTAGCTGGTCCGAGTTGGAGGAAAATCAAGTGATGGTTCTGAGGATATCGACGCAAGTGTGGCAAGTTTTGGCTGCAATAGGTCTTGAGAGATAAATGAAGTTGGGCTGGGAGGAGAATGTCGCCAAGGCCATGCGCTTTGGGGTAATCTTCGCCTTTCTGTCAAGACGTGTGAGCTTTCCTTGTCGGATTTAGGTACAAGCAACGTTTCTCCGAGTCGGGACCTAATTCTTGGTTGGAGAAATTGGAATTTGACGGTTTGGAAGCCCAGATGTCAGGTAGATCCAGAGGATGAATAAACAACCTGCAGTGGGTATGTAATTCTAGGCTGTTGCCAAACAGCGAGAATACTTCTTGAACATCAGATTATAAAGTGAATGATATCATAACCAGAGAAGCGCTACCCCTTAAGGTCTTGAGTTCTCTCACATCGGCACCACAATTGTTCTTATGGCATGAGACTGCAAAACAGTATACCCCTTGAGTCAGGGTATACAGTCGACTCTCTTATAACTGATAGCTGTTAAAACCGATACTCTGTCCTAACTGATAGATGGAGGCGGCGACAG
>JAEUWR010000772.1:0-62845 GCA_018524895.1 Podaxis sp. C-F-101400
TGTAAAGGGCACTGCTGTTATAGAGACCTTTATTCTGAGCTTGTGATTGTGTAGAACAGTCCACTGAGCTCTATTTCGCTTTCACATAACCTCAACCTCCTCTATTGTCTGTTCATTGTCCCCCAGAACTCATCTGAGGACAGTAGTAGCTACTTAGCTGCCTTTTGTCATTTTTGTAACTACTACATTAATTTCTACCCTCTACACCAGCCCTCTATTCTATTCAACTGACAGGATGATGACTGAGATTTTATGCATCACTTGGGAGAATGCTCCCTTTACCCACATCTTTGATCCTGATGGGTTGTACATTCAAACTATCCACAACAACTTTGACTCCACCTGGGCCCACAGTTGGAAGATGATCCCATACACAGGAGAGCTGCTCATATTCCTCCACCCTTACATGATGTATCCACCCAAGGTTGTCCTGCATATCATCAAGTATGAGGTCACCCACAGACTCTACTTTTGAGAAGTAGAAGTCTATCATCTTGATCCAAACTCCAACGAGCCTCTGGCCATCCCTCCCTGTCATACACAGCTCCCCCCACTCTTCTCAGTCAACTCCAATGTCCCTGGCCTCGATGAGTCAGAACCTACACAGCCTGCAGTTGATCTGCCACCCTACCCACCTTCCTACATCACTGCAGATGTCTCTTTGTCATCCTCATTATCATTGCCATGCTGCAGCCTGCTCTACCTCCATGGATCAGGCTCTTCAGAAGAACTGCAGCCCTTTACAGGGTATTCCACTATTCCCCACTCCAGCTCATCTCCCAACTCATACTCCTCCGACTCCGCCAATGGACGACTACATTCTAATATGGACTTACAGTACTACCAGTAAATAGCTCCTTTGGTCTCCTGTTCCATTGATTATTCATCTAGTATCCCTGTATCTCATCTGAACTCAATTTGGACTGTTTTCCTTATCTAGTTAGTTTCCTTTCCTGCCTTTGTCTCCTGTTCTATCTTAGTTTCTATTCTGGAATCTCTCTGCTCTGTAGTTACACTTCTATTGACTCTTGGACATGCAGCACTACTTCATCATAGTTATTTCTTTAGGATCTTAGAAGTAGAACTTAAATAGCCACCTGTGTACTGGAAGCACAAGCTTCCTATATTCTTAAATCACTCTCAAATCCAGAGTTATTGTCTTGCCTTTAACTTTGTGATTGACGTTAGTTCACAATCAGTGTGGTAGTAAACTCTCTATTGGTCATATACTTGACTGATAGAAGTTCAACCTCTAAGTGTGCTTAACTGGACACTTGCCTCACCACCTTCTTATCATGATCCTTCTTGCTAGATCCTAGCACCTCTGTGAACCATCTAGTGAGATAGCTGCCTCCTAGCAAAGCTTAGGTGACCAGTGATAAGGACCAACCTAACAGCTACTGGTTAAACATGAGCTTGAAAAGTAGAGAAAAGGACTAAAGGTATGGGCTCAGGTTTGCACACTAGTATGACTGCACTGTGCTCAAATGGACTTAGGTGATGTGAGATGCACTTAGGTGGTGTGAGGTGGACCATGTGATGGTGTGATGGGTCAAATGTGGAGTCTACCTCATTAATATATGAATGCTATTGTATTCCAGTATCAGATGCTTTCACAAGGCTCTAGTTGGAGTGCAAAAGGGTCAACATTCATTTACCTTCAATAGACCTGCTGTGAATAAAGGATGAAGTCATGGGTTCAACAAAGTTGTGAACAGTTGTACAAGTCACAGAGGAACAAAAGGGTAAAGAGAGGAGTGGAATGGTAGCCACTGAATGAAATCATGCACAATTGGAGACAGGAGAGCTGCTGGCTTCCTTGGCTTTGACAATTAGGAGTTGTAATGCTGCCAATTTTTCATTCAATTTTATTTTTTGGATTTAAAGGAGATCAGCTGCACAGACTACTCAGTCAGATATCTTGGATTTGTTTTGTAGCCACTACCAGCCACCTCTGATATTCAACTGGAATGTATACTTTGGCACATTCAACACACTTCCTAGGTGACCTGTTCAGGTTTTTTGTTAATGCTGCAGGACAGGTATGTACTGCAATCTTATTGGCATGCAACAAAGTTGACTTCATATCTAGTGCACACAATTGATGGGCCAGGCTTTCTGCATTTCCAGCTTACATTCTAGTTGCAAATGGAAGGCAGTCATAAGGCTTGAGAATGAGGATAGAAAGAAAAGAAAACTGGCAAATTTAATGCTTCCTTCAGTTATTATGTGCTAATGGTACTAGAATGATGAAGGTACCCAAATGAAAACAGAAAGGATTGGCAAACAGGGGTTATCACTTCACATGCTGCCTGATGAACTGCTGCTCTGTATTTTCCACATCATAGATGATCACAGGTTGATTGCATTGATGGAAGCAGACAGTCACTTCATTGGCTGTGGAGTGGAAGCATACTGCCCAAGGCTGGAAGAAAGAGGGGTACTTCACAACTGCTTCAGTGCCTTGAAGCTCACACTTGGTGCAAATATCAATGAAACTGACCCCCTTTTCCTCTCCACCTTTTTCCCCCTGCCCAAGGTCACTACAAAAATCACTGTTGATTGTAATTTCTGGGTGCTGCTTTCCTTCAATTGTAGCATCTGCCAGATCATGCAGTATGCACTCTCTATCTCCACCATTAGAATCTGGCTCCATTCTGAAGAACTTGACCTACTCTGGAATCCTCATGCAGTTCCCACTCTTGATGATTTATGGAATGCTATTGGGACAAAGGCAGCATTAGACAACATAGAACTTCTATGTGACAACAGAAAACCTCCACAGCAGATGCTTACATTTTGAGAAGATGCACCAAAGTGGCACACTGGCACCCCTATCCTCTGCACTCACTGCATTGAGCTCAGTACGGCTTTCTACTGCATCAGCAGCCACCAAAAAACCAACATCTTCCAATCATTGCTCAATAATCCCTTCCCCTCCATGTTATGGATTCACATCCACCCCCATCATCCTTCATTCCATTGGGAAGACATCCAATTCCAGGGTCTCTACTCCATGTGGCTAGTCAGTGATCATCATATTTTGATTGACCCTTCCTTCTATGAGCACCACTCCAGCCTGACTTCTCTTGCAACAATACATCCATACACACAATGGACATTGACTGCCCAGCAAAAGCAGAAAAAGCATGCCAGAATTGTGAATAAGGTTCCACCATTCCTTTGGTACCTGACAACTTCACCTGATTTCATTTGGGAGTCAAGGGAGCCTCTGGCTTTAAGCTGCTTGCACATCAGTGGACAGGAGCCATGGAGCATTCTGACTCCTTTTGAAGAACCAGAAACACCTGTGTTCTGCAAGAAGATCAAAGACATGGCCAGCACATTCAGATGATTCTCCACTCACCTCACCTGTCAAAAATGAAGGTTGAGTTCAAGTTTCCAGCAGGCCTTTCAAGGCATTGTTCAGCATCGGATAACTTTACATGTTCATGTGCCTTGCAGGCAAAAGGCATAGCATCTTTGGAAACTTTGGCGCTTTATTTGGATGAGTTGACAGTGCCTGTCTATGTGAGTGATTCAGCTGATTCAAGAAGAAATTGGAACTTACCCTAATGTATAGAATTATATTCTTCACTTGCTTGATGATTTCCCCCTTGTGAGTGAAATCAAGGTTACTACATATACTTGTAGGATGGAAATAGATGAGGAGAGGGAGTTTGCTCATAAGGTGAAGACAAAATTACCAAGGTTAATGTTTTTGGAGACATGCCATGGAACTTGGTCAATGGATACATTCACACCAAGTTTTTGACTGTACAGGCACCTTTGACCTAGTACTGTACTAATTCAGTGCTGTTAACCTGAGTTGATGTCCATTTGCCACAAGTGTGTCATATACTGAGATGAACATCCAGATTTAACTGTGGTAAAACCACAACAATGTGCAGTGCTCAGAAAAACCAATTGCACAAAGATGAGGGCAAAAGTAAGGGTGAACATATGGGAAAGTGAGTCAGTGCTTCCACCTGTGTGGTATAACCACAACAGGCTATTGTGCCCAGAAAATCTGTTGCACAAAGATGAGGATGAAGAGGTATGGGGGTAGGACATAGGTGAAGGAGAGATGTCATCATCCAGGTCACTGAGTGGGCATCAAAATTTGGTGATCAAACTTCATGGGAAAGTGAGCAGGTGCACCCACTGATCAACCACTATTCTGATCCCACCCATCAAATCTTCAAACCCACTCACCCTTGCAACACATCCATCTGCTCCACCTGCTCAAATGTTGGCCCTCCATCCCAAAGCTATCCCTGTTGCAAGAGGCACAGTGTCTCAGTTTTACTGAACACTACTGCTTTTCTCCCAATGGTTGTGTTGTGGATCTTCCACACACAACCTTTGCCAACTCAAACTCTGGTGCTGACCTTGAACACCATTAGCTGCCTTAAAATGCACTTCTGCTCATCTTCATGATATCTCAAAACATAGGGCTCTCCTCGATGGGCAGAGAGATTGAGCTCATCCATGACCTTGAGCCCACTGAGGTCACTGAGGCTGAGGCTCAAAAGTTCAAACTTCAACACAGTGAAAAGTGTGACATCTGAGCTAAAGAAGATGGACAGCAGTTTGCCAAGCTCAGGAAAGGTACCTGTGTTTTTGTTCCCAAAGCCTCCAAGTTCAGTCATATTATAATACAGACCATCCATTGACTCTGATCTCACCAACAGGTGGACTCACATGTTGCAGAGTGTTAGCATAGGCAGCCAGATAGGGCACCATGTGCCCACTGTATACCACAAGGTTGTAGGTTCAAGGAGCTCGAGGACTGGGTTTTCTTAAGACCCAGTTATGTTGTGATTTATATGCCAACCTTTTGCATGGTAACTTGATCATGATATGCATAAGTGCCATGATATTGTCTATAGTACCAAAGCTGAATGTGAATATCAAGTGAAAAACTCTTAAGACACAATCCCCAGATTGAGCCAAATGTCAATGAATGTCACAATGCAATTTGGGCAATGGTTCTCAAATATATGGAAGATGACAGGTTAGATGGCCCTGTATGTGCACTTCTTATGTTTGTTTCCATTGTGCCTCTTCCAGAATTTATCTGATCATTTCAGTAGTGCCACTGGACATGTATCAAGAGACAAGCCAGCATCAATCCCAAAGCATGCCACTGTCCAGCTTTTCAATGGACACAAAAATGAATTTTGTATGTTTCACGCTCCTGTGAAACCTGGAGAACTGGTGGGACCTCTGTATGGGATGCATCTGATCATTGATGGGCATGTTGAGAACTCCTGTGCCACAGTCCAACTTGCTACTGCTCATCAACCGACTTCAGCTCCTACAGGAAAATGGAATCACAAACTCAAGCCTCAGTTACAGTGTATCTAGTGGGAAAAATCAAGCAGAAGATTCTAAGGCAGATTGAGCCAAATATCAACAAACACCTCAAAGCGATTTGGCCAGCAGTTCTCAAACATATGGGAGACAATGGGTTAGATGGCCCTGTATCTGCACTTCTTACATTTGTTTTCAGTCATGCCTCCTTCAGAATCTATCTGACAATTTCAATAGTGCTGTTGGACATGTGTCAAAAGATGAGCCAGCATCAAACCTGAAACACACTACTGTCCAGCTCTTTGACAAACACAATTTCGAGTTCTGCACATTCCATGCTCCTCCCAAACCTGGAGAACCTGTAGCACCTCTGTATGGGATTAATGGCCACTGGGATGGTCAGAATCTGCAGGAGAAGAGGGTTGGATTTGGGGTAAATGTCAGTTAGTACAAAGGTTCTGACCTGAATCTTTTTTGATGCTCATTACTCTATTATAGGATGATATAGCCAAGGAGAGGATACACAAATTCTTGTAGCAGATCAGGATGACCACAAATAAGAGTATGCTGTATTTGTAGTGCAATCCCTGCTGTACATAGGAGGAATCACCATGAATAGCCCTGTGTACATACAGAAATACAGAGGCATATTAGGGTTGTATGTAGAAGCAAAATTTTTTTCGTTAGCTCATAGACACTGTATATTCACCCATCCAGTGAGTTTCACATTGTCGCCTGCACACTAACATCTAAAAGCATGCCACTGTCTGGCTTTTTGATGGACAGAAAAACAAATTCTGTATGTTCCATGCTCCCGCAAAACCTGGAGAACCAGTAGAATGGTCAGGATTTGCAGAGAAAAAAGGTTGGATTTGGGGTACACATCAATTAAGAGAAGCTGTACTAAGACTACGTATTGAAGTGAAAAGCCTTTTCACATTCACTATATTGTAAGTTTTGGGTCAATGTATGAGTGCCCCGCTCCTGCGCCCACTTGTGGGCCACTCAGTCTTATTCGCTTCTCGATTCTGAACCTGCGAATCACTCAGCACCTTATGCCAATCTCGGAACTGATTCTAAATCTTGGCAGCGATCGGTTTCTGGTACAGGGACTGAATCAGATCAGAATACCAGTCCTACCCCTGTAGCAGTTATTGATTTTTGCACCGATTGTTCCTCTTACAATGAATATGGGATTAGAACCCATTCTTTCACAGGTTCTGAGTCGTGGCGTTTATGGATTATGAGTTACGAGACAATAACGAGTTTCAAAATTGGAAGTGTCTATTGTTTTTGAGTCGGGACGTTGGGTCGGAGATCTGCCCCGATTAATTTCTTGGTTCTATTTCTGTCATTAAACACGTGTTGTATTTCGATTTGTAACGTGATTTAAACCCGTAAACAAAAACTTTGGCACCCCCTGTACTGGGTACCGAGTCTGGTTGGTCTCGGGTGAGTGGTGGTACACGCTTCAGGACTTCGTTCTTTATGGTGCAGAGGTGCAGGGGTGGGAATCAAAATCGACGAAATTGGGGGGAGTCAGTCTTCCGAGCCTCTTCACCTCCGCCCCGAAGTTTATTGCGAAAAAGGAGGTGATCAAAAGCTCACGTGGCCGTTTCAGTTTGAAGAGCGTTCATGACATAGTGCGAGAACTGGTTCTAAGTCTACAGAGATATAGGACATTCGTCAAAGAGCTCAGCTAATGAGTGCCGAGCACTGGACTGGCTAAGTTCGTCCGAGTCTTGAAACCTTGATTGACGACATTGGATTACATAATGCGAAATCTCTTGACATCCCTTTTCCAGCCCATGACTGGTCCCGAATTCATTCCTGGTCACCTACAAATACCACCACTAGCACAATGCTGAATAACGAGGAAGCAAGCCTTGATGGCATGCCTCCTTCCGTAGGTCCCAAGTTCCAGTAGTGCCTCACAAACGTATAAGTACCTAGGTCTCATCCCTCCGATGGCCATGTGCTCTGGTCCTCAAATACATCGATACTGGATCCTCCTTTGTCTTCTAAGGAGCTGAGATATCCCCCTTTACTCCCACTTCTCGGCCGCTTCACCTCGTCTAGTGATACTAGCTGCCCCAGTTATCCTTTTGCCTGGAGTCTCGATTTCAGCGATAACTCATCTCAAGAGCGGGAAGGATGATAATCGCATTGGAGACAAATACAGAAGGAATGCGAAGGGAAATGTCGGGAAATAGCTCCTACCACTTGGCTATCCCCCGTTTGAGTGTTGTCGGATGCACTCGAATTCAAGGCTTTCATTTTTGTGTCCAACATGGATCCGATCTCCCGTGCGAAGCAAAACAGACGCTATAGGCGCTACAAGGCACACGTGGACCTGATTTACAGAGAACAGCTTTTGCGCCTTTCCTTCTCACCATCATGCCGATTTTACCTGATGCCCATGACTTCACAGTGAACAACTCAAACTTCATTGACCAGTCCATCAACGTCAAGGTCGATCGGTCCTCGCACACTCAGACCATCAATCAGAACCAATCCAAGGGACAAGGTAAGGATGCAGTGCTTGTGGGAGTACTATCAACTGATGTGTGAATAGGTCTCAGAACCCTCCTGAAGGCCTCTATTCCGGAAGCCAGCCACGACTCTTCAGCACGCTACCCACCCCCTAAATGCCATCCGGGAACCCGGAAGGAGTACATCCAGAGGCTCACCCAATGGGGTCAGAATGCCGATAACCACCCTGATCGCATTGCATGGCTGAAAGGCCCCGCCGGCGTTGGAAAGTCGGCCATCGCACAGTCCTGTGCTGAGGCCCTAGGTGACAAATTGGGCGCTGCTTTCTTCTTCTCCCGGCCCAATAACCGAGATGATCCCGACTGCTTCTTCACCTCCATCTCGTACCAGCTCGCTGTCAGATTTGATCCTTACGGCGAGCTTCTGGACAATGAGATTCAGCGTGACCCCACGCTTGTCAAGAAATCGTTGCCACACCAATTCCACAACCTCCTTGTTACTCCGTTCCGTGCACTCAGACGCAAAGGAAAGGAATTCACCGAGCGAGTTATCATCGTTGATGGACTTGATGAATGCGCGAGTACAGAAGCGCAGGTAAACATCGTCAAGATTGTCGCAGAATCTGCCCGAACACGGTCCACCCCTTTCCTCTGGATCTTCCTTAGCCGCCTCGAGCCCCACCTTGTTGCTACGTTTGACTCACCAGAGGTCAAGGGTCTATCCCTTCCGATAGAGCTCCATATAACTCGGGAAATCGACGGCGAAATTCTTCTGTATCTGACAGACAAGCTGGCAGAGACTGCCCGTAAACATGAGCTTGCGTTACCATGGCCATCAGAAAAGGAGGTGTGGGTTCTTGTCGATCTCGTCGATGGACTCTTTGTCTATGCTTATACCTTGGCCCGTTTTATCGACGAAGAAGACTCGGCCGGCCCCATGGACCAATTGCACGCGGTCCTTCGTTTGGCAGAGCGCACAGCCATGAACGGTCCCAACCATCCCTTATCAGGGCTGAACGGGTTTTACACACTCATCATGGAGCGCGTGCCACCCAGAAAACTCCAAACCGTACAATGGATTCTCCTAGCAACACGCCTACCCCGGATTAGCAATGCCGTCCTTAGTGCCAATTTATTGGGCTTATCTGAATCCCAGTTCCGGAGTGCCTGTCGTTCTCTTCATTCTGTTTTGAAGGTCACGTCGGGCACCTTGTCGACACCTCCCAATATTGTTTTCTACCATGCATCATTCATGGACTTTCTCGAAGATCCCGCCAGATCTAAAGGCTTATGTATCTGGTCGGACTGTGCCGTAGCATTATGGGATGACATATTGCACAGGTTGGATCACATCCGAATCAGCCGTGATCCCAATAGTACGTTGCCGTATTCCACTTATTCAGAACTGTTGTTGAATTCTGTATGATTAGGTGATTACGCTCCAGATCTTGTTCCTACTTGGCTGATCTCCAAGAGCTATCCACTTGTTCGGACACGTTATTCCGATCTCGTCCGCGCATTTTTCAATCTTTTCGAATCAGTGAATTTCGAAGATGACCCACAAAGGCTAAATGCTCTAATCAACTTTGACTTCAAGAAAGTCTGCCTTTATGAGTCCGGGCTTGCCCCAGATATTCACTTACAGACGTTACTACAGAAGGTAGGGGATTTTCATCGCATAGGCATTCCTTGACCTGTATATGTCCTAGATTCCTCCTCAAACCGGCCTCATTCGCCCCTCTATCGTCAAAAGCCTACTTCAATATGCTCGAATCGCCCTGCGGAAGTCCCCGGGATTACCCATTTATGTAATTGGCAATGGGGCGAAAAAGGCTCTATTGGAGGCGGATGATGATGGTCGTCTTTATGTCGTGCCATACTCGAAGCGGCGTATCAGAAAGTTTATGGAGAAGCTATACAAGGTGCGCAATGCTATACAATTATCCGTGCGTCTATCAATACACACAACTCTTCAGGAGTCCCATACGGAGACATCTTCGAGCTGAGTGGAAGTCCCCAAATGGTATTTAATGATTCAGTAACGGATGAATTACACGGCCTCGAGCCATTTATGTCTTCAGCGAGGACTATATCAGACGTTAGTCGTACAACACAAACGCACACGTTGCATTTCATCGAGTTAAGTATGGCGTTAAACCCATGCTAAGGAGGGTCCAAGGTTCAGTATATGGAAGTGGTGGACATCTTGTATGCCAGCTAGGCTAAGAGCTCCCTGTTCGCGAAAGGGGCGCTTGGCATGGTTTGGTGTCGGAATTCAAGCGCCATGCTTCAGGGGATGTGGTGCATGCCGTTGAGAATCAGATGTCATATGTCATACCCGAGAAATTTGGTCGATTGATACATTAAGCCATTGGCATCGGTCAGTTGGTGGCGGACCACGAGCGAGGTAAGGATTTCGAGTTGCCAGGTCGCTTGAGGCGAGGGTGATGAAAGCGGCGAAAATCAGGGTGAAAGGCCGCATATTGACAGGGGATGGGGTCACGGTATTGCTACTTGAACAAATGAAAGGAGAGGTTTTTGAAGTCCTCACAGGTCTTTCTAGCTCCACATGTCTGCCAAAAATGTATCGTCATTGGACGCATCGGAAATCTAATCACTGGCCTGGTTCGTACAATCCACGTTATATGAAGAACCCGGTAGGGTGTGGCTAGCGACTTGATTTGAAAGGTGACGGTCCATGTGCAAGTTAAGACGTCGGATACAACATGCGTCAAGACCAGTCTATGGTGCAGAGGTACAGTAGATGGGATTTAGAAATCCACAGAATTGGGAGAAGTCAGGGTTCCAAGTTGGTATCTAGTTTGTCCAGCTTTGAGACTGAAAGCTTCAAGCTCTATTGGTGACATAGGATTACATAACATGAAATATCTTGACTTCCCCTCTCCACCTCCATGATAGGCCCCGAAATCCCTGGTCACCTCCTGCAAAATGCCACCACCAGCACAGCGCCAGATAACAAAGAAGCAAGCGCTGATGACATGCTTCCTTCCATAGGTCCCCAAATTCCAGTGGAACTGCTTAACAAGTCTGAACCCCCGGAGGATCATGAAGCATTGGTGGAAAGGGCACCTTCCCAAGTTGGTCCCCAAATACCAACCGAGGTTCTCCAGCAACGGAGTGGAAACGAACATAAGGAGGAAGAAGAGGATGATGATGATGATGATGATTACACTCCTGCTCTACCGCCCGAACTTCTGGCACAACGGTCTCAATCTTCGACTTCTAAATCCAAATCCAAATCACCCTCTCGTGAGTCGCAACCACACCTTGCATCTTCAACTGCGTCTGCCTCCGCCTCCGGTCCGTCCCGTCGAGTAATGGGTCCTTCGTTCCCTCCGAATCCATCCTATCCATACCCAAATGAAGACTCCGACGATGACGTCGGGCCCAAACCGCTCCCTTCAGGGCTCCAGCCCATGCATGAAAAGGACGCCGTTGCAGAGTTTATCGAGAGAGAGGAACGACGGCGGAAAAATGAGGAAATAGCCAAGGAGCCGAAGGCCCTGAAGCGAGAGGAGTGGATGTTGGTTCCACCTAGCGCAAGTGATCTACTTGGAAGTGCGTTATTAGTCGCTCCGTTATGCTACTTCATGCTGACGCATTCTGACGAACATGTAGATCTCGACCCCACAAAGCTCAAAGCGCGTCAATTCGCGCGGACGAGTGGTTCCGTGAACAAGATCGACAACAGCTTATGGACAGAAACGCCAGCGGAGAGACAACAGAGGATAGCGGACGAGGTGGCGGGGAAAAAGAGGCGCGCTGTTGATGTCGCGAATGAAGATTCTCTCGGCGTGAGCGCCGCAGAAAGGAAGAGGAGTAGGAAGGAAGAGGAGAGAATTCGAAAAGGTGTCGATGAGTATACTGTACGTCTTTTTTACTCTGCTATTACCATGTTCATAATCGGGGACACAACGACGTACAGCAAAAACTGCGTGGCCCGTCATTACTCGAGCAGCATGCAGCGCAAAAGAAACCAGAAGACGAGGACGAGTCAAAGAAAGTCATTTGGGATCACGCCCGAGATATGTCCATTGGTGGACGGCTCATGGATGACGACAAACGCAACCAAATGATCCGCGAGTCCAAGGGGTTGGGAGAACGGTTCGGGTCTGGTAAAGGCGGAAGTTTCCTATGATCCTGATCATGGACACAGAAATTTGTATGTTGTTTTATACCTCGGACTAATTTGAAAATTGAGCCGCTCTGATTCATGTAAAGAATTACAAGTTAGGACTCATCCCGCCATATTCCCTCGCTTTCAGAGCAGCACTTCAGAAATTTGCCCGTCTGTCGAAAAGGCGATATTGCCATCTCATCTATTCCGAGGGGGCAACTGGAAAGGAAGGCGCAAGTAAGGATAAGGCGCCGATGTCGACTCATGGAAGTGGTTTTACATCTTGTGACATACGCACATATGGAAACTGGAGGTCCTACAGAAGCTGAACGTCCAAAAGAGTAGAAAAATTAGGACATCACCCATAAGGCGGAGTACGACGAGACTTGAACAGAGGTAACTTTGAAAATGAATGATATCGGTAGAAGTAGCATCGTCCGTCAGAAGTCATTCCACCTAGGGCTTTGCGGTCTCCATGACCAAAAATGTATAGGTAACTGTAACGGTTGAACTCTGGGTTAAGTTTGACCAACCCAAAGAAAAGTTGTGGATAAGGGCGTATGATTTTGGAACGAAACTTTTTGGGAACCTGTAAAGAGCATCCCACTCAGAAGGTGGCTCATATCACACAGAAAACACGACACGCACATTGTTGTGGAAGTGGTTTGCATTGAATTTAGAGCCGTGGTCAGAAAATTGGTCGAATATCTTGAAATCAAACCTGGCCAGAGCTTCGAATTCTTCGTTGTCCAGAGGCATCGAGTCGAGAAGAGCGAGCCACATTGCAGCCGTTTCTTCATGCAATTCCCTACTTGTGAAAGCCGAGTGATCCTCCCACGATGATACAGGTAGAGTCTCTTTCCGGGATGCGAGTACTTAAGCCATGATGTGAATCAATTCTTACTCACTCCGTACATGTCTCTCCAGCCTCCCGAGCAGTTTTTCCCACAAAGACTTCTTCCAGAGATCAGGGCAAAACACCCCCGATTTTGTAGAGTCGGATAAGAAGTCCAGAAAAGAGGTGTGGTAAAATGAAACTTGGGGATACCCCGCTTGAGCAGAGTTCTCAATGAAAAGGACGGAAGTGAGGGGAAGAAGAGCAGCCTGGAATTGAACATTCGAAAGGCCAAGGAGATTGGCCATGCGTACCGCCGAAATCCACACAAACTGATCCCAAGATCTCAAGAGCAAGATCTTCTGGAGAATGTCAAGCTTCTTCCTGGGAACACGCTGCATGATCAATGCATAGAAAGAATGCAATTCGGATAAGGGGTGCGGAGAGTTAGGGGAAAGACGACACCCAGTTGCGAGAGAGAGCACGGCGGCCAGCTGATCTTCTGGACTGGGAGAATCCGGGTCACCAATGAAGCAAATCATAGTAGCGGCATAGATAAACAGTCCGGCTGGGAGAACCACGAGGGTTTCGATGGCCTTTTGTGTCGGCCATGATGGCGGCAAGCCCGAGGCCCGCTGAACCTCTCGCAATCTCTCTGCGAAGAACAACGAGATTTCATTGTCAGCCTTTCGAGATACGGGAAGTTCCGGGCGAGAGCAGAGAGGTCGAATTTAGGAGAAGATAACGTTGAAACGAGATGAGATTCTGGACGACTGAAGAACACCCAAAGGAATGGAGTTGTCCGTTCTCGGACAGAAGTGGCGATAATTCTTATAATGGTTAGTTGAAAGTCGTTATCCTCGCACCCATCGAGGCCATCGATGACAATAAGCTTCTCGCCGAACTCTTTTTCCCAGTTCCTTCAACTCTCGTAGCGGCCGAACGAGAAGGTGGTAAAACTGCTGCGTAATGGATTTAGTGACGAGGGCAGGGTCCCTGCTAATTCCATCATCAAGTATTTGTCGATATGGGTCGTGTTTTGTTGCAAGTTGGTAGACGATCGATGGGATAAGGCGCAGAGGATCGTTTTTCTGGAGCGGCCGAGAGAAGAAGAAGGCTGCCCCCAGCTTATCGCCAAGAGTCTCTGCGCAGGATTGGGCCACTGCTGACTTGCCGACTCCTGCTGGCCCATGCAACCATAGAAGACGACGAGTGTGCTGATTCGAGTTCGAGACCCACGAGGTGACTTCCTTGATGTAATTTTGACGCGTTCCAGTATGGCATCGCTGGGCATACTCGCGGGCCGCAGCGTCGTAGCAAGCTTCTGGAACGGAAGGATTGAAGAGAATGTGTATGCCTGTTAAGACGAACAAAGTGGGCGATATCACCCTTTCCATGAAGTGAAGACTCACCAGCGGAGCTGTAGTTGCTAATGGTCGTATGCGAGCTGGGGTGAGCTGGGACTGACTGATGGTGAAGTTATGGGCATCAGGGAAGATGCCTTTCAGCGTTGGAGAGGCAACTGAGTGAGAGGAAGAGTCTACAGTAATGTGTGCGGTATCAATAGTCTCCGATTCCTGGCTTGTCGCCAAGACATGGGCATCCACAGAGCTGTCTGAAAACATTAGGGAGGGATGTTGAACAAGGGAGATAATGAACCTAGAGCTCTGTGAGGAACCGTGAAGTTAAGTAGGAGCCGTTGTACACCATTTATGTGCAACATCAGCGCCACCAAGTGCGTGATCAGGTACGAAAGAACCCGCAGTAGGACCAGGCTTATGCAGTACCCAGTTTGGGAAGACGGCGTGGAAACACCTTCAAAGGACGGAGGACCATGCTGAACGAAGAGTTATGCTATCATAGCCGGATGTACTCGCCCTGCACTGGCTTTCCAACCTTCTCCTCCAGCTGCAAGGCCCGTTCTCGAACTCGTATGAGGTTGAACAGCTATGACTGTTAGTATCACCGTTGATGCCGAGGCGAGCATCAATAACAAACCTGATGGGAAGCCTCGATCCCACTTCATCGTAAATTCACGTTTATAGAATGGTTTGTTGGCGGTGGCACAGGAATGGAGAACATTCGGCACAATAGGTTTCCAATTATTTCCAAAGGTACCAAGGTAAAAGTCAAAAACAAGATTTCATTCATGAAGAGGAGTTACCACTACGGAAGGTATTTTAGTTGCAGGAGTTCTAGAAGAGTCAAATAGTGGTGGAGTTGGCATTCGCCCCTGTCAGATTTCATTAACCCCAGAATTTTACGGTTTCCACGGCCAAAAATATACAGCCATTTGTAATGCCTAAGCTCCGAGTTAACCTTAAACAACCTTAGGAGGAGTAGGGGGTAACGGCGTATAATCCAGCGACGAAACTTAAGGATGAGGCGCCGATGTTGACTGGTCAATATATTTACGTCTGGTGATGACCATGCTTATACAGTCAGCTCTTCCATAACCCATAGCTCTCCCCAGGGACTAAGTCGGCTTCTTCGTGCTTTTAGTCCCCTCCTATACGAATTCTCACTTCGCTGTAAAGTCATGTTTACAGATATGGTTCGTTGGCGGTGGCACAATGAACATTCAGCACAACATAGGTTTCCATTTAGTTTGAAACGTGCCAAGGTTCATGGCCAGAAATGAGATTTTCATTCATGAGGAATTACTACTACGGAAGGTGTCTTAATTGCAGGAGTTCTAAAAAAGTCATATAGCGGTAGAACTGACATTCGCCCCTGTCAGATCTCATTAAGCCTAAGATTCTACGATCTCCACGGCCAAAAATATATAGCCATTTGTAATGCCTAACCTCTGAGTTAACTTTGATCAACCTCAGGAGAAACAAGGGGTAACGACGTATAATCCGGCGACGAAACTTTTTGGGGATCTAGAGAAAACAGGATTTGTAAAGTGATTAGCATGGTATGGAACGGACGACTCACGCTCCTGTACAAGTAGTTTGGATTGAATTGGGGTATCCGGTACTCAGGTTGGATCAGTACCCTGAAGTCGAACTCAAGGAGGAATTTGACAACTTCCTCGTTCACAGGGATTGAAACAAGAAGTCTGATCCACGTTTCACACACTCCTTGATATACCAAACGACGGCTAGGCATGTTTATAGGCCACGATACGGGTACTGTTTCTGCCAAAGATCCTGGGTGAGCTGCAAATTCATGTTGTAAGTTTGGCCTCACCTGGAGTATACTTCTCCAGTGTCCTTAACATTCTGCTCCATAGATACGGTTTGCGTTGGTCAAAAGAAAATTCTCCCGACCTTGCGGGGTCATAAAGGAAATCCAGGAAGGATGTATGATAGAAATCAACATAGACCTGATGGTATGGGCTGAGGGTTGGGTTGCCAATGGTAAGGACGGATTGAAGGGGGCGAAGTAGAGCACGGAATTGGGTTGCGGATATGCTTAACATATTGGCAACAATGACTGCTGGGTTCCATTTGTCTTGATTCCAAGATATAAGGAGCAGAATCTCCAAAACAGAATCCAGTGTCCTCCGTGGTACACGTTGCATAATGAGCGTATAAAATGTATCCAGCTCTGATAAAGGATGCTGAGAGTCGAGAAAGAAATGGTGTTTTGTTGTGAGGGACCATACGGTATTCAGTTGATCTTCTGGACCGAGAGAGTTCGGGTCGCTGATGAAGCGAATAATAGTTGCTGCATAAATGAATAATCCAGCTGAGAGATCGACAAGGATCTTAATGGCCGTACCAGACGGCCACGACGGCGATAGTTGATGGTTACGTTGGACCTCACGCAACTTCTCCGTCAAGAACAATGCAATCTCGTTGTCAATATGGCGAGATACAGGAAGCTCTAAGTGAAGAGAGAGTGGTCGAATGTCCGGGGAGTCGAACAATGAGACGAGATGGGCCTCTGGGCGGCTAAAGAAAGCCCAGTGGAATGGTATCGTTTGGTCCCGAATAGAGGCAGCGACGGAATTTACAATAGCATACTGCGATTCGTCCCCCTCGCATTCATCAAGGCCATCGATGATGATAAGTTTCCCGTCCATCCCATTGCCGGATTCTTTTAACTCCCACAGCGGAGCGACAAGGAGGTGATGAAACTGTTGTACGATAGATTTGGTGACGAGCGCAGGGTCTTCGCTGATTCTCATATCCAGGAGCTGTCGATATGGGGGGTGTTTCGTCGCGAGTTGATAGGCAATGGAAGTAAAGAGGCGATCAGGGTTATTTGTTTTGTTAGGCCGAGAAAAAAAGAACGCGGCTCCTAGCTTGTCACCAAATGCCTCAGCGCAAGATTGGGCTATTGCTGACTTTCCAACGCCAGCTGGGCCCTGCATCCACAGAATACGGCAGTTTGAACTCGAAGCCCACCCAGTGATTTCATTGATGTAATCTTGACGTGTGCCAGGGTGACACCGCGGGGCAGATTCGCGGGCAGCAGCGTCAAACGCGGCCTCTGGAATGGAGGCGTTAAAGAGAGTATGGATGCCTGTTATGATGGAAAGTCAACCTGGAAGTCAAGATGTTGTTACGAGAGGACACTCACCGGTTGAGCCACCAGGACTTCTGACGGATATTTCATCAATAGTCATGCGCGAGTTATCAGCGAACTGGGGCTGATTCATGATGATGTTGTGTGCGCCAGACAGAATGCCATTTGACATCGGAGGAGTGGTTGGAGATTGGTCGACGGTCGCCGACTGGATCATAGTAAGATTGTGAAGCCTGGGTGTAACGCTATCTGTGGGCATCATGGGGGGCGATGGTAGACGTGCGCCTCAGAGGGCTGTGTAGCCGCCTAGAGAGTATGACATATCGTGGTAATGCTCTTCAGACCATCATGCTTGCTCCTTCGTAAGTGAGCGCTTTGACGAAAATAAGATTCTGAGCACCTGATAAGAACGGTGATGGGTGACACAGCTTGCGAGGAACCACCGAGATGTATATTTTCGTCCGCGAGGCGCGTACCTAACCTTTCGTAGCCCAGACTGTAAGTGCTTCTAACCTTCCAGCGCGATGTAGAATAGAATAGAACCGCATATGATTAGAGACTCCTAGAGCTTCTTTGTCCTCGTCTTGACTGACGTGGATTTCTTCTGTCTGGCACATTTTCGCATACGCGATTATGTAGTTCCTTATCAAGAATAGCGGATCAGCAAGGCAAGCATCGGCCCGGGTAGCCACTCCGGGTGAGCTGTTCACGTCCACCGAACCTCGATGCTTCGTTTCATTTGCATGTTCGTAAATATTTGTCTTGACAGCGTCCCTTCTCCGATACTTACGAAAGTGTTTGTGGACTATTAGACCAAGACAGAACTTCAATTCTTGTTATGCTAGTGTTGTTATCCACGATACAACTCCCCCCCCCCTTTCCTTTAGCCATTCAACGCCGAGCAGAAGGAAAATTCACGTCAAGAAGCGCGAATCCAAACTCATTTCCGCGACCGTTCTTACTTCATCCTCCGTCAACCCAAGTCCGAGAGGTGGCTTTGCGAGTAGAAGCGCGTATTCTGCCGTGAGCGAGTTTCGGAAGGGTAGGATATCATCCGTCTATCCACAACCATTTAGCCCGTTCAGATAGAGTACGTATAAAGAAGTGTGGAAGGACTTACACAAATTGCTATAGGATGCTGGTGTCGGAGCCAATATCGAATATGGTGCGACTCCAGGTCCGCGATAGTTTTACACCTAGCCAGACGGGATATTTCAAATCAGAAAGGCGAGTAGATAGGAAAGGGACGTACAGTAAGTTAGACGTCAAACAAATCTCAATACACGTCTTGTTCTCCAACACAACCCTCTTGGCCTCCTCATTCAAAAACGTCGCATGGCCCAACCGATCCGGTTTAAACGAAAGCAACTTTAACGTCTCCTCCGGCGAATTCTTCACCGTCTACAAACCCCAAAACAAAAAGTCAAAACCCGGGGCCAAAAAAAACAAACTAAAACACAACCCACCTCAGCAATATGCAACGTAACTCCCAACCCAGCCTCCCTAACCCTCGCAAAAACATCCCTATACTCCTCAACATCACCCGCACATGGATCCCCACACAAATCCACACCCACAATTCCCAACCCCTCCTCCTTCAGCTTGGTCACCACCCCAACAATTTCATGCATCACCTCCCTGCTCATCCTCCGATCCAAAGACGCTATCACGCCAATCCTCCTATCAATCTTTGATTCATGTGTGATGGACTTTGGAAGTGGTGGGAGTGGGTATGAGGATGCTACGGATAGGACGGTGCGGAGGTAGAGTTCGCGAGACATTGATGGTGTGCAGCGGGGTGTTGTCCGGAGTTCGAGGTACGTGCATTCCGGTGCTGGAGGTTGCGCTTTGCTGTCCTCGTTATTGTCAATAGTGCTGGTGGTAGGGGTGGGATTGAAGAAAGCGTCAAGAACACCTCTCGTAACACGTTCAAGTGCCTCGGGCGTACTCGTCAAAGCATAAATAGCGGGAAACAACCCAAAAAAATCTTCTATCCTATCTAAAGTAACGCCCTTTCTAAGTTTCTCCAACCCAGCTTGAATCGCTTCGTTTGATACGGCTGGTTCATCTCCTTCGGAGGCGGAGTATTCTAGTGCGAGGTCCTGTAAGACTCCGATTGGGATCGAGCCGTTTAGATGGGCGTGAAGTTCGGCTTTGGGTAGATTGTGGACGAATGTGCGTTGCGCTGGCGTTAGGGATGCAAGTGCGGCTGCGGCTGGGCCTGCTATGGATGGCATGTTGCCTCTGGGGAAGTTTTGATCAGGGATAAATGGGTTGTGAGTTGATTTGAATACTTGGGGTAGAAGGATTATTGAGTCATCAATGTTACGAGTGATGGAGCCATCAGAGTGATTCTGTCATTTCGAGTCAGCACAGTGCTTCAATTCAGTTTGTACAAACATAGGAAATATCGAGTAAATAGTGCAAGTGAGTGACCATATCCATCCAACCAACCGGAAAATATATAGCAAATAACACAGAGGCAACAAAGGAGCAAAGATAAGCAGAACCATTAATGGATAGACGGGTATAACATAAAAGACGTTAGTAGGGCAACATGATAAGCGCGAAAAAAAATGGCAACAGGGTATTGATAGGGATGCCGGGGCCGAGCGGCACCCCGCTGACGAGTGCAACAAGGCTTGCAACCGGACGACGAGGAGCCGCAGAAATGATACATATAAACCATGATGCGAACCCCAACAACACGTACACCCCCCACCCACAAGGCCGAACCCTTATAAGCATACCACCGGCAGAACAACTTTCACATACCACCACCCACCACGCCACCTCCACCCGAAATCGAACTAACGCCCCTCAACACATCCACACTCGCGCCCTTTATCGCCTCAGACGCCTTCAAAAACGGCAATGTGAAAGACAACTTCCTGTTTTTCCCGCTATTTCCATTGCCAAGTGTAGGAGAGGAGGGTATCTTTGGGGATGTATGCGAGATGGGTGATTTAGGCTGAGAAGTTGAAGATATCGACGACACAGAATTGAAGGACGAGTCAAAAACGGTTGTTGGGGAAACGGGTGAGTTTGGTACCGTATCGCCGCCAGTTGTGTTGGCGTCTACGTTGCCATTAGTGGACGCGGAGGCCTTACGGGTAGAAGGGAAGGAGAGAGTGAGGGACAATGGTTTGCTTCCTCGAGGTGTAGAGGCCCCAGATACTGGAGGGGTGAGATCCACGAGATCGGCAGTTGCACTCGAACCCTTGCTCTCCTTCCCTTTCTCTTTACTCTTCCTCGATATCACACCGTTAGGCAACACCTCCTCGGAACTTGAAGACCCAAGTCCAAGGCTATCTTTCGAATTCGACTTTGACTTGGCTTTTAACACCGCAGCCAACATCGCCGCACTCGAAGGGTGCAAACACGAGCTGGACGTATTCGGACTCGGTGTCGGAGATTGTTTGGGGGACACCCCAGGTGACGACTTGGGTGAAGCTCTGGGTGAAACTTTAGGCGAAGAAGGACCAAACGACGGGGACCTCGAACCCGAGGGTGAGCGCCGTGGGGAAGGAAGCGGAAAGAGCTCGTTTTCATCTTCCTCTGCAATGGGCGAGGATTTACGTTTGGGTATAAGCGGGTCCGGCCTCTCTCCCTGGAGGTCGGATTCATCCGAGAGGAGGGAATCCCCTGAATAGTCTCGATCATGTCCATTAAATTGGGACTGAGAGAGCCGGCCTTTGGGGGATCCCGATCGTGTTCCATGAGCCTCATGCACCGAGTCCTGCGACTTTCGCCTTTTATCGACTTCATCAACTGTAATCGCAAATGTTGGCGGAGGCATCCGTTCATTATACGGCCCTGTCACAAACGCCGCTTTCCCACCCACCAAGCTACCCACAGAAGTTGTTGTGGTCGTTGTCGAGTCCAGGCTGGCACTTCGACGGCGTTTAGCGCCTTTGGTAAATTTCTCCTGCCAGGTTGAGCCCTTCTTCAGGCACTCTTCTGTGATTGGTACACAGTCCGGGCAACAAGCGCGGAGAGGTACTGTTTGGTCATCTGGGCGTCGGTGATAGGTGCGGAGGGAGGGCCGGCGAGTTGGTGAGGTTGGGGAGAGTGTTGGGTTAGAGGCGGGTGGGGAGGAGGGTGTGCGGTGCACGAGACAGGGGGAGAGAGGAATTGTGGGTGATGTGGAGAGTGAGCGACCGGATCCACGAGATGGAGACCGTGAAGAGCGACGAACGAAACTAAAACGAAATAAAAACAGTATAATGAGTAATCAGCTGGATCGTGACGAGTTGTGAAGCTACCTGGGGATGGGAACCCTAATGACGACATGGGTTTCCTCTGGCGAAGTGGAAAGGGGCGGAGGAAGATTGGTGTTGGTGTCCTCTGCGCACTCAGAATCAGATACAGGAGGTGGGAGAGATGGTGATCGGCGTTTCCAGAGAGGGAGAGAGTACGATTTTGTGACCACACGCGGGCGTCTTCGTGAAGGCGAGTATTCGGGGATGAGGACGCATTCGTTGTCGAAGCGTACCATACGGCAGTCGTTCTCTGATGCAGAAGAGGTGCCAAGGGGTTCGATGAACACGACAGACGTCGATGTCGAGGCCATGTGTGGCGAGTCGAGCCGTCGATGTGATGTGCAGACGGGGGTAGGGAGGGAGAAAGGGAGGATGGGAGGAAAAGAGGAAAGAAGCTAAAAGTAGGTCAGAAGAGGATACAAGCGGGGCATCGGACCATTTATGATTTCACTTCACAACCCTGAATGCTATCCTCTCCACCTTGCCTCTTGTCTTCCATCTCCGCCTTTTTACCTCAGTCTTTGCCTCTATCGTACCATTCTTCCGACCTTCATCAGCCTATCCAAACGTAAATTTAGTACAAGAATTTTCATACTTGCTCAGAGACGGCTTTTACGCTCTCGTATCCAGGAGACTGAATTAATTATCATTGGTCTTGAAATTTTTACATAGCGGTGTACACACGCTAAGGACGCAACATGGTCGTATCGTGCACGTCGTAGCGTTGTGTTCCGTTCCGGACGCAAAGTTCATACTGATGCACACACGACATACGCACACAGCCTGTGCCCAACCACGCCTCTTCCCCGGGACCCACCCGAACGGCGAAGTGCACCTAAGCCCCGTCTTGAGAGCCTCGACACACCACATTAATGTACATAATGCTGCATAATACTACCACTTAAGGCGATTAGCTAGTTAACCAGGGCTACCCGACTCTGTGGCCATGTGTTTGATCAACTGATCAACACCACATGTCAGACTTTTCCCGTCTGAGCACGCGACTGAGCGAAGCTATTGGGCCAACGAAGGGTCAACAAGTCACATTATTTGTTCACCCATTCAATTTTTAACACGCTGGTAATCTGGTGTGGGGATTTGTGTGGGGAAGCGAGCTGTATCCGAAGAAGAGGCTGGAGAACGTTTTATGCGTTGTAAAGACTCGAGGCGTGGACTAGAACGGTGTGGGATTACCACGGAGAGTTCAGTACGATGTTTGATGTGCGTATGATATGCGCTACGCGTCAGTCATCACTTGTCGCCTGTCGTTTGCCCCCATCGTTGACGTCACGTTCCGCGGTGTTGAAAGGTGCCAAGACCAAGTCCGGCGTCCATCATCAGCGCTCAAGAATCAACGAGACGCCAACCGCCGAATCGAAATCACCAGGAGCTTGTTTTTCTGGGTTCTTCGCTTTTAACCGTCGATGACGATTGGAGGCGAGTTACTTCAGCGTGTCGTGGGCGTGCAGAAGGTCAGAAGGGGATGTGTACAGAGGTTGTCTGATGGGACGTGTTGCGAGATGTCAGGAGCTGAATGCCGAACGCTAAGGCAGGGGATGCCCGAGAGCTTTGCGGGAAGTTCCTTGACGACTACAGGACAGAGCTCAACGAGCGGGCTTGTGGAGGTGGCTGGAGTGGTGATCCTGAGGCGTAGTAGGAGTATCCCATTACATGGGCGGACATGAAATGCTAATAATAGTTGCAATAGCAGTTCATGAAGGATTAATAAAAGAGGACAAATTATGGAGGGGACGTCGGGATTCGGGACGGATGGCGCTCGATGGAATGGTAAAAATCACAAAGTCCTTAGTGCCACATTCCTAGAGGTGGTAATTTCCCAGAAGTGAGGACTTGTGTAATGACCTCTTTTTTTTTTCCTATCAAGTCCACAGGCCGCTCTCTAGCGCTTCTGCAATGATTTCCTCCTCGTCGTGAAGTTTATCGGGTAGACGCCTTGAATGAAGTTGGGGAACAAAAATAACCGGAAGAAAATCACAATCACAATGCTCCAGAGCGATTGGTTAGGTGATCGGACGCCAAACAAGAGATTTGTGAAGCTGGATGTGAGCCCGACACCGCGACGCCTCCTACCCTGTTTTGCATCACAGGAAGTATTTCGACGTCGTGATATGTCGTGATTAACAGAACACACCGCTGCTTATCACAGCAGTGGGTCCTTTCGACCGAGTATTCGTGATCTCTATTCTTCTCTCTTCTCCCGTGGGACTGCTTTTCGTTCCCGGTCACGTTCTCATCACTACCACGCCCACTTCCAATTCCGGTAAAATAGGCCATCCCCACACCGGTAATTGGCATCCGATATAGCCGTGCCCTCCCCTGTTCTTGAACCATCCCACGCGACCACTCACACTCAGATACATACAAGTACGAGCCTAGTCTCTTTCCCTCCGCTTTCGACTCTTCCCGTATTCTACAATGGCTGATCGACTCTCACAAGTTTCTGGGCACCTCTCGAACACCCATGGGAGGGGTTTGCTGGCCGGTGAAGTTGCGATTATTACCGGTATGCGGTCCCATCTTTTTTCTACTGAGGTGACACTCAAACACTTCGGCTTGGGCAGGCGCTGGTCAGGTATGTTGAATCTACGCCCGGTGCGAGGCCGTAAAGTTGCTGAATAGGACTTTGTAGGGCATCGGCAAGAGCTGTGCTATCCTTTTTGCTAAGGAAGGCGCAAAGGTCGTCATTAGCGAGTGCGCTCTCCTTCCTCCTCTCTCACGTTCCGCATCTGACCTGAGGGGTTAAATCGTGTTCCAGCATCGATGAGAAACGCTTAGCGGATGTCATGAAGGAGATCCAAGCGTTCGGTGGAGATGTGTTGGCCGTTGCTGGTGATGTCGGCGCTGATGATTTCCCGAAGAAAATTGTGGATGCTACTGTTCAGTACGTATTGTCTTGTGATACAAACGTCCTTAGGATGTTGAGCACTCGATGTGTAGGAAGTATGGCAAGATTAACCACATTGTGAACAACGGTGAGTGGTTTTCAGATATTAAGAGGAAAGATACTGACAAAATTATGTTTGCGCAGCTGGCTTCACTTTCGACAAGATGCTTCATACTACACCTGATGACGCCTTCGACATCATCCTGAAGATTCACGTCCGTGCTCCATTCAGGCTCATCCGCCAGGCAGCCCCCTACTTCCGCGTCAAGGTAACATCTTCCCTTTACCCCCATTCAACCTATTCAACCCCTTAAATAGGGCGACAACCGCGAAAATCGTTCCATCATCAACGTCTCCTCAACCTCAGGTCTTCACGGCAACGTCGGCCAAGCCAACTACGCCGCTGCAAAATCCGCCGTTATCGGTCTCACCAAAACCATCGCAAAAGAATGGGGTCCCTTTGGCGTACGCGCCAACACCATCGCATTTGGGCTCATACACACACGGTTGACTGCTTCCAAGGAGGCAGGCGTGACCATTGAGATTGAGGGGAAGAAGGTTGCATTGGGCGTCCCAGGAGCGCAGAGACCCACCGGAGATGCGGCTGCCAAAAACCCCGAGGCCTATCCTCTGATCCCCTTGAGGAGGGGTGGTTCGCCGGATGAGGCTGCTTCGGCTGTGCTTTTGTATGTTGTTTTTTTGTCGCTTTGGGTCTTGAAACGGTTTTGATTGTGGTTCGTTTTTTTAGCCTTGCTTCGCCTCTTGCGTCCTATGTCTCTGGGCACACCCTTGAGGTCACTGGTGGCGCAGGTATCTGAGTTTGGTACCCTAAAGGGAAATCTGAAGCGAGATAGGGGTTTTATATTTATTGACAAATCGTGTAATGGATATTTCAATCGTGTTCATGCTACATGCCGTGTATCAATGGGAGTTACGCAATCGTATCTGCAACTAATGCGGTGGGCTCGGCCGATGGGAAGATATGAAAGAAATGTTGGCACTCAGCGCTACGCGCGGAGCTTGGTTGATTTAATGGAACCGTGATCAGCTCTCAGACCCTCAGGGTTTTTATCTGCAAAGTTAAATGAGCGCTAGATTCCGCCGACGCCGGGTGTCAAGCCACCCGTATAGATCTACAGGATAACCCGGCAGAATGACGGGACGAAGGCTCAGGAGTGAGCAGGGAGTCAGGAAAGAGGTGTCTTGGATCGTTTAACAGTCAGTGTAATTAGGCCAAATCCAGAAAACATCTATGTTAAGACATCTATTGCTTTTCCTGAGCATAGGGTAGGAACATCACAGACGAGATCATTACCCGGAGGGTCTCTAGATCTAGAGAGATGGCCCACTATAGAAGTGCGTGACTTTCCAACAACCGGACAACTTGACACAATGGAGCCTTTATACTCCCGTCTCCACCTCCTTTCATGGCACCACCAGCCATTCACCTCCTCTTGTTCGCAAATCTCAAGCCCTTTTCTCGGCAAAGATACTCTGGAAGCCACATATCTGCAGGGCTGATTACACCCGAACTTTAACCCCTCAACGCCTCATGTCAGAAGAAACAACCCCGCTGCCTCATGTATTATCTATGCCAAAACACCATGGGAAAACAGGTAGATTTGCCCGTTTGCGTTCTGCTACTTCCAAGGTTGTGGTCGTCCCTCTCAGGCTCTCGGTCTCAATCTCACAAACGCGCAGTTCTCCTTCCGATAATGATTGGCCTTCTGCGCGGTTCCCTTCTGGTGGCCGAGGCCTGCCTGACTCGTCCCTCGGTGTGTGGTGATGGATGGATTCATAATGATAATGTGATTGACATGGGAGCCTCTTCGGGTTTGCCAATTTCAGGGAGAGATGGACATGAAGCAACGTGTCGTGTCCATTGTGCTATGATTATCGCTCTTCGGCTACTTTGAGAAGGACGTGTGTATGGGTATGGGATACTTGGATTGGGTGGATTGCGGCTCCCACTGTCTGGGTTGGACTTGGGGCCCTTGGGTGGAGGAAAGGAGAGACAGGAATAACAAGCTTCTCGGTGGAAACAAAATTTTACGCGACCGTAGTCGAGTGAGGACATGTGTGTAGCATGTGCATTGTGTTACACTCAATGTTCTATGTCTGATTCTCGCTCCCTGGTTTGGGGCTCGGGTCCGCATTTGGTTTTGGATTTTGGGTTTGGGCCTGTGATCCAAAAGCATTGCTGGATTGTTTTTCCCCTGTTCCTTCCTCCTTCTCCCCTACTCCTCGGATCTCCCTTTTGACTACTCTTATAGGCCGCAACAAGTTTGCGCCTTTGCGAGAGGAACGGCAGGGTCCAAGGCTGTGATGAGCTTAACCACGGAACATCTAAACATTCGGGCTTGTTTCCCAACCGCGCGGGCGTGAATATGAAAGCGAAAGGGGAAAGGAAGCTGGTCTCGAGTCGACATTGATGTTGGCGGTGATGGAATGAAGGGACCCCTAGGTTAGTTCCGAATCGCACGAAAAGCAACGGAAAACAGGGATGGTCGCCGATGTACCCGACATATCCCGTTTATTAGAGGCCTCGAGGCGAAGAGAGTTGCAGACGTCAGGCCAATCGACAATACTTCCCTGTCATAGCGCATTTTAGATCAGGAGCATATGATATTTTCAACCCGGTCCTTGCGGTCTTTGTCGCATAATGACATGACGTGAGGTCTGGGGACCCTTTGAGAAGGATCTCGCCGTGGGATTGGGTAGGCCTCTGGGACCTGTGGACGCGCAGAGCACTGCAATTACTGGATTGCGACGACGGGTTTGGATATGACTGACTTTCGTCAACCCATCACAGACGTATACAAGTGCGATCAGAAGGTGTCTTCGGGCGTATGTGTTGTCTATGTATATTGCTTCTGATCGTGACCAATCAAGATTCGAAATCTTCTGGCTTGACAGCGAAGAACTCGCGTAGGACTTTGCGGGTTATTCTTGACATACATAGACTCTTTGCTTTATTGTCTCCGTTGTTCTGGTTATTATTGGGTATTCGCCGTTTGCTCCAAATGTCCCTTGGTTTGCCTTACTCCTGCCAAAAGGCATAACGGGAAGAGGAGAAGGAACACCCGTGTCATCGAGGGATAACGAATGGTATACATAAGGGTAACCATAGGCCCAATTCTATGGCTCGGACTAGTCTGCACTGATGCTAGACGATATTGTATTGCCCTTGTCGCCCGAGGGTGATGTAACGGCGGTTGAGACCGCAAGACCATTAGTGTACACAGAGAACATTTCCGCGTACCGAATCATGACGTTTTCGGGAAAGACTATTCCAAATGAAATCGCCGGTCGACAGGACTTACACGCTTATGTGGTTCAGCATGGAGAGGAAATCACTTGAAATTTGGGGTACAGACGTATCCTATGGGCGGCACGCGGAACGGTGGTCGCGGACTTTTAAAGTGCATCAACGGGCCCCCTCGTTGTGTTGTCGCCACTGGACTCGGTGTTCCCGAGAAAACTCAGAATCTGGGACAAGCTCATTTAGCCTTTCTGGTGCATACTTGGCCAAGGAAGTGGGCGACAGGTGACATACGGGGTAGGCGAAAGGGATGGAGCGGTGTCTCGTAATGGTCGCTTCATCGATATCGATAACAACTCAATCCGTAAGTCTGCAAGCCTTAGATCGCTAGCTTGTCTGTACGGAAGCAAGGTCTCACTCACACATAGATCTATCGGATCAAGATCCGCTTTCTCCTACTTCTATAAATGGCCGCTGCAACTTCGTCACTTGTCCTACTCACCGGACTCTCCTCGACTTTTCGTTTTCCTGTGCTTTTTGTTGGAGTTATTGTCGTTGACATGGGTGTCGAAATTGTCCGTCTACAGCCGGGCGATGGCAAGACGTTTCCCCGGCAAGGAGGTGCTTCTACCAATGCGGTTGGGCTTTGTTCTTGAATTGACATTTCAACGTTGTAGACAAGGTCAAGATAAACTACACAGGCACCCTCCTCGATGGCAAGAAGTTCGACTCGAGTGTTGACCAGTGAGTCTAACGTAGACTTCACCGGGTCTATATCTCATCATGTCTACCCAGTGGTGACAAACCATTCGTGACACAAATTGGCGTCGGGAAAGTCATCAGAGGGTGGGATGAAGGTATTCGCTTCGATACAATCCTCGGATTGCCCTATTGACCCCTCGCATCGTAGGCGTGACAAGGCTGTCCAAGGGCGAGAAGGCGCTGTTAATCGTCACGCCCGACTATGTGCGTTGAACTTTACATGACCCTTAATCTCCGGCATTTACGATACTCTAAAAAACAGGCCTACGGCGCACGAGGTTTTCCGCCGTTCATCCCGCCCAATGCCACCCTCAAATTTGAGGTTGAACTTCTCGATGTGGTATAGAGTTCATGTGCTTTCTGGACGTAGTTGTTTCTTTTCTCATCTTATCATTTTTGGGCTTTGGGGGAGGTGTCAAGCACCTCCGTTATATTCTCGTTTCTTTGCTCTTTCTTACCACTGCAGCACGAACCACCGCTCTCTTCCTTTACGATTGTCACGGCCCACTAGCATCTTCCACTTCATGCTTTGTTGTATGCATTATGCCCCTACATCTTGCACCTCGTGTACCCATTGCCACGCATCACATTCCTCATAGAGACATTTTGTGTATTGCACCAATGCACTACTTAGGCTTCGAAATTACTAAACACAGCCTGGCTTTCATTTTGCGAAGTATCGGCAAGTATTATTGCACTCTACGCAGACCAGAGCATGATGTCCCCCCTCGGCTCCGACTATACCCTTATGTTGTTGCTGTATGCAACACTAATTATAGCGCCCTTAAGGGGATGATGTCAGATTGGGAATAGATGGCTGTTTATTGGGACACCCTCGAGGATCAGGACGGTTAGAGTTGTTCCTTGGCTTTCGATCGAACTGATCACAAACACAATGGGATGCACACAACTAGGCTATTGTTCGCCTGCATTCTGTCAGACGGCGGAGCTGCTGCCGAGCGCTGACTCAATTTAGACACAGCACTCTAGCCTTGGAGGACTCTTTCCAGCTCTTTCCTCCTGGTCCAGCACGGCTCGGTGATAGCCATAACTAACCTCCGGAGTCTAATCTCCTGGCCTGTCTGATGATAATCACGATCAATGGTCCTGTGGAATGCGACCATGGAAAGCCTTTTCGCGTGGTCTGTCACATAATACCGATCTTGGTATTTCCCTAGGATAACTCGGTCCATGGGACATCGGGTGGACCGGCTGACACATATGGGGTAAGTTGATTGTCGGTATGAAAGTCGGATTGTTTGATGTACGCCTGATTCGTGTTTCATATACATGCCCTTAAAGCTTAAGTGGTGGTTGAAGCAAAGGTCATATGACACGGAGACTGCTGAATTTGAAGCGAAGAGAGATGATGTCGTAAGATGGATGGATAATAATGCAGCAGTGCCCGTGGTGCTAAGGCGATCATTAGCGTGATCAGGTCAGATCTACTTGTATCAGTCTTCCTAACTAGGTTGATTGCACTGTGAAGGCATCTCGGTGATAGTGGTTCGTACCGCATACAGTGTGGTTTTGGTCGACTTCTCCACTAGATCTGCAATGTCGAGGAAGGGACGGAGGGAGATTTTTCTATCATTCAAAGTTCGTCCATAACCCAGGCGATCCCGGAGCAGCTATTTATCCCATGAAATGTGGTGTACTTGTTATTCCCATAGCCAGAGACGGCAGAATAATACGTCAACGCGAAAGAGAAGTTCTGCTTGCCTTCCGCGGTTCTGAATCCTGGTTCTTGGTCGTTAACTATCTTCGAACAATTTTCCACAGTTAGACAAGCGGTGCACGCGCAACAATCACGGCTCTTTTCCTGAACAATGCATGTAGGGTTGGCGTCAACCGGACCACATAATTCTCGCGCTACGGACGTGCGAAGACGTTGGAAGTCCTGTCAACTCGGAATGAATTCGAGAACGATATAGTAAGGGCGAGTCATCGGACAGTGAAGGCGCTCAGGCTCCAAGCTCCAAGCACTTCATTAGCAAGCTCTTGGATCGGCACCAGCTCTCAGGTGAGCGTTCGAGGAGATTGTAGTTTTGTTCGTATCGTAACGCTAGTTTGGGTCGACAAGCCTGCTTCGTCAGGTCAAGTGAGCTCTATTTGATAAATATGCCGATCAAGTTCCTATTTTTACGCTGCGCTTGGACTGCTATGGCAGGCTGCTGCGGAGGTTATCGGTGTATGTTTTCTGGTCACGCACAATCGAGTGGCAAGAAGGGCGAAAGGTTGGTGGAGCGGGGGCAGTCAGCACGATTCTCGTGAGATGCTGGAGCTGCGATGCAATTGGAGTCGATTATAACTTGATAGCGGTAACTTTATCGCTGGATGGTTTAGGGGCGTTCCGGTTATCTTAGGTTGAGCACGTGACCAGACACTTCAGGTTGAGAGTTCTTTCCGAGGAGATGGGAATGAACAGCTGTATGCGGGCTTTCCTTGATCGTCATACGATGTGACTGAAGTGGAAAGTTCTGAGACTTTGTTGCTTGGGTACATTCTGAGCCTATTAATTGCGACATTTCTCCAGTACAGAGCCCTTTAACAACATGTTCACCGGGATAAGTGTTCAGTGTATGGATAGGGGTGATGCATCACAAATGACGAAGGATGCCATTGTAATCACCCCGCAATCGATATCAGATATCGATAAGGATTGAGTGCTGTGTCTCTGATTACCCCCCGGACTTGGAATAGAATTCACTGCTCTTTCTTGGAAC
The DNA here is from genome assembly GCA_018524895.1 of Podaxis sp. C-F-101400. Classification (NCBI taxonomy): domain Eukaryota; kingdom Fungi; phylum Basidiomycota; class Agaricomycetes; order Agaricales; family Agaricaceae; genus Podaxis; species Podaxis sp. C-F-101400. Next base: position 31,178 of record JAEUWR010000772.1, read on the forward strand.
GTATGAAATTGTGAGGCGGAATCATCAAATGGGATACTGCATTCGTCGATCTTGATACACTGATGAACCAAGATCCAGCCTCCAAGTCGATCTAGAGAGCCCTCGAATTCTCCAGTGGAAGCAGATGCGGTTGTGCGGTATATATACTGCCGGATTACCAATGGATAGACCCCCCAACAAGTGATCGATTACTTCGTCTCAAAGCTTCATCACTCCCTCTTTCATTTCTACATATCCTTCTTAGTTATGGTGCGGCGTTCGCTTTTGTTCCTCGGCTCTGGTTCTCACTCTGACCCATACTCCGATGCGCCGTGTAGGGTGTTACTGTTGAGAGGATCAGTCCTGGAGATGGAAAGAACTTCCCGAAGAAGGGCGGTGCGTTGTAAAATGCCTCCCCCAACACTATTCCACTCATTCCTAAGTAGATAAGGTTCGGATGCACTACGTCGGAACATTGGAAAATGGGACCGTCTTTGATTCTAGTCGGGATCGGTACGTAGCTGGAAGTGAAGCAATGTTCAGTCAATTGGTAACACTTCTTCCAGAAACAAGCCTTTCGACACTAAGATCGGTGTAGGCGCTGTTATCAGAGGTTGGGATGAAGGTATGTCGTTCTGTGGTCTTTATCGTCTTCACAAGCCTGACATCAATCTCCTAGGTGTCCCCCAGCTATCAGTCGGCGAAAAGGCTAAGTTGATCATTACACCAGACTATGTACGTGCCTTCCCACTGGGAGCAGCGTCATACGTTTTGATTTACACGTTTATTCGCCCAGGGGTACGGTGCAGGCGGCTATCCGCCAGTCATCCCACCTAACTCAAAATTGACTTTCGAGGTTGAGCTTTTGGCGATCAACCCCTAAGATAATCTTTCCTGTACACTATTGGGTCGCACGACAATTGGAAGAAGGAATAAACACTTTTGGAAAGCCTCATATTATGTAATTTGATGTCTGCTGGACCTCTATCAACGTTCTCAGTGGATGCGCTGAATGGAGTTGCCCATGTGTCTGGTCTCCCGTAACACAAACTACCACATGCTGAGTGGCTGAGCTCTGCAGCCAGTGGGGATAGGTTAACCTGGAGGTGTAGATATCCGTACAGGTACTCCTCCGCTCCCTTCACAAGCTTACTGTTGCTTGTTTTGTTTGTTCTACAACTCATCTTACATTGCTGGCGACTCGAGCATGGCAAGTAAAAGCACCCGAGTTTATTGGTTCAGCCTCGGACGAGACTTGACAAAAACAAATTCAAATTCATGATATGGGCCAGGAGACCTTAATTTGATCCGCATGGTCGCGCAGGATTTTTGCCGCACGATTCTCGTTATTAGTTCTTGCACATCAAAGCACGCATATAGTGTGCTACCATTTCTTTAACCATTCCTGCCGCACTCGCATCGTCGTTAGGTGTGTTCTCTCAGACCTCCGTCAATCTAGTGCACTTGGAAAGTCAATAGATGTGATGATGGCGTAACAGGCGTGGCGTTACCGCTATGGCATCGTTATTGTCTGTTCGAGATCGAGGGTACTTAAGTACTTACTCGCACGGCGGCATCAGAGAGGGCTTAGCAACTGCCAAAATATACCTTAATACTCAGCCTTCTCATCTTAGTGAATATTTTTCGCCCCGACTGGGCTGCTCTTGGGCCAAATCAGTATCAGTTTGTCGGCCTTGGCATTTCTACCGACAACAAGAACCTGGCGGTCTAGAAAGGTCTGTAAGCATCCCAAATTGCTTGCCTTTATTCCAACGTGAATTCCTCGTCAATTCGCCGCTTCTCAAACAACAGTCTACAGCATAGATAATGCAACGGGAATGACGAGGAACCGCTCATAGGAATACACTGCTTGTGACAGATTTTTCAACCGCTAATTCCGCAATGTTTAGCAGCCAAGGCCCGGATAGTGTGCTGGGTGCACCTAGCGAGACGGACTTGATTCAGATCCCGAGGGGCCGAGGATATCAGCTCCTGTGCCTTCACAATTCCTCGTGTTGATCACGGCTGGGTTCGCTTTATGTACGAACGGAAGAGGCCCGGGTGAACTTTCTCCTCAAACAATCACCGAAAGGGCGTGCATGAGGTCTTACCTATGCCATACACCGTTCTCGCCGTGTCTAGGCCTAATGACAGCGGCTAAAGGAGAATTAATGACAGGTTTCACAGTTCGATGTGTTTTCCCGTCAGTTATGTCATTCGACCTTCTTCGCAATTGCGGCAATGGTCGGACTAACTCTCACGTTGAACCCCCAGCTCACCCGGATTGCATGGAAGTGGATGTAGGTCGGCATAATTACTTATCTCCTCACCGCCTCTGCCAGATTTTTGTTATCGTTAGACCCTTTGTAGCCAGCTAAGTCCAGTTGTATGTCCAGCTGTAATCATAAGATGAATTATCGTTATGGTGTTCCCTCATCCCACGTTTTCCCAACCCTCCTCTGTGTGTTGTCAGTTTTGCTGATGGAAAGGAATTCAAATAATGAACCCCCAACCCGTCGCAGGGCGGAAGCTTCAATTGGACGCCTTTCCTGAACGCGAATCTGGTGGGATTCTGCATCTTTTGTCAGACTATTCATGAGCTATCATTTCGTTCCTGAGGACCATGTATCCCTTATGGACCTTCTTGTTAGAGGTCCGCCTACGCCCATCTCCTTCATACGGCCCCCGGCTACGTCTTTAAAACAAAGTCACCTTAGCTTCGAATTCGGTCGCCACAACTTTATAGACCCAATCTTGTTGCGAAGGGCACGTCTAATCATTCGCATGGTCCTCGTGGTTGTTATGGAACGGCAGTCGGATCGGAGAAGCACGAAGATCTACTTGCGGCAAAGCCAGGGGGGAGGGGAGAGTCGGGGTTTTGATGGGGTGGGCACGATGGGTCCAATAACATGGGAACGAAAGGTTGGTGGCAGTAGTATCGTTGGCAGCCGAATGAATGAAATTATAGAGGGCCGCATCGGGCTCGGATTGTTCTCTCCAGTGTCTAAGAATTGGTGGCTGAAGGAGCAGCCGGTTCCCCAACTTTCCGCTCCGCAGTTACTGGTTCATGAATCAGTAAGTATAGCGGACCTGTCTTTCAGTCCGTGCAAACATACCCCAAGTCCTTCGATCCATTGGACATTGTTGTTTAGACGCGGTTGTACCCAACCATTTGAGAAGACAGTGAAGATGGAATACATGCGTGCATTCACCCCATACTGAAGGAAGTGTTCAGTGGACTATAGGTGGAGGGAAAGGATCACATTTACTCAGCGGACAATCATCTCCGGGCATTTTACATGACGGGCAACACCCCTCGAAAGGAACACGGCAGATACCACAAACATCGCCTTCTCCGTCTACATCATCCGGATCATTATTTCCTGTGTCCCACCTCCATTGCGCAACGGCGTGCCAGTGTTTGACGATAACTTTCATAAGAGACCAGACAATAAGAATATGTAGGCGGACGTAAACGGTGTAGAGTCTAAACTGGGCTCGCAATGTTGGATGAGCGACACATCCTTGTACGTTATTTGGTCTTGTTTACGCGTCGTGATTCCGCGCCATCAATACTAAATCGTGCCTCATGGAGGCTTTGCTCCTATACGACGCGAAAAACAATGAAAGGCAAGTATTGCAGCTACTGCAGGAGATTACCTCCGCCTTTAATCTCTGAACGTAAGGCCCCAACCTTTCAAAGCTACCCGAAGGCATCACCGGACAAACGGAAACCCTTTCGAGGGTCGCTGAATTGCTTGGCGTAAAAGAAGTGTCGTTTTCAAGGTGACTGTCTTGCTTCCTCCCCATGTTGTACGTGCTGACTAAACGCGCCAAGCTAGTATATCGTTAGCTATCGACAATCTCTCAGATGAGGAGCTAATGCTCCGGTTATCGAATGATCGTCTGGATTTCATCGAGGAAGAGCTAGCTTCCAGCCTCGCACATGTGTCTCACGAGCTCCAGCTAATACTCGAGTAAGCGACGAGAACTCTCAGAACACAAGCTCACAAGTACCTAGATGGAAAAAGAAACTTGAAGCAGAACTTGCTGCTTCGGAAACCCCTGCTAGTCTCGAACGTAGACGTGAAGCTTTGATCCGAAAGGCAAAAGAGAATCATAAAGAGCTTGAACAAATAACTGTTAGTATCTTGTCGACAACCTCTGGATACACCGCTTTCTCATGCTTCCCACCTGCAGTCAGATACGGAGGATCGACCATCAATCACGATAACTCAGCTTCTCAAGCAGCAGGAGAAAAACGCCAAGAAGGAAGATATCCTTAAGGTCAAGAGAGCCAGACTGAAGGCATTCCAGGGACTACCACCAGTAATATCAACAAAAATCATACATTTTGACCCGTTTAGTCGCTAATGATGTCTTCTCAGAACCTGGATCTCGCTAGGCACGAACTTCTCCAAGCACAACAGGAACAGATAAAGCTCACACAGCTCCGGGAGAGGCTACTGGGCTCAATGGCAGATAGTATATCGTGAACGTATCCCGTTACATTCAGGAAATCAGAACCACCGGTCTGTAAACAAGAGACATGAAGTCCAGCGATAGAATTGATACATAGTGATACATTCATGGTCATCCTATATATTAGTTCATCACCAAGTTGCAGGGCTGCATGTTGTGAGTAAAAAATTTGTCGCAAAGTAAAGGCGTTCTCTTACCCAAAGGTTTTGTCTGGTTCGAGTTGGCGAACAGGTATCGCTTTACCGTCTGCGCCATTGAATGGCACCTATTGAATGGCACAGCGCCTGTGATTAGTAGGGTATGCTCATCGTTTTTGAGGTTACTCACAGTATTGCTAATCAATTCAGACGTTTTTCAGCAACGATTTAGCACAAAACAGCTTGTAGATTACTCACCCCCACCATGTTGCAAGTGTGTCGGCACCAATCTTGATTGTTTTACGGTCATGTTCTGATCAATCTTAGATAGGGAAGTACTAACCGCTCCGTTCTTGGGGAATTGTAAGCTACATAGCAAGGGAACTGAGTTGGCAACCACAAGCCGATGAAATGAACCATACCAGAAGAAGATTACGACAATAGAAATCGCAACTCCGGAGTCCAGGGCAGCCGATAAGACGTCTAGCACTTTGGTGAGTATTGTGTCCTGGAAGTAGACTCCATCAAACGTACAATTATATTTGGTCCACCAAGAAAAGTGGCGCCTAGTGCACACATTTAGAAATACTCGCAGCAACCTGCAAGTAAAGGAGCCTACCTCCGGATAACATATTGGAAAATAAATCCAACGGCACTGAGTAGAAGGAAGGATGAGGACCGCCCAAAATAGATCAGAGGTCTGACACTCACGCCCAAGGCACATAGTTGATGGCTGTAGCCGGGGGAATAAGACCAGTGCCGTTGAAAATGACTGGGCTATCTCAGGTCTTCAGTTGATCCAGTCTGCATATGATTTACACCTTGCACTTACAAGCTACGTGGGATGGATTGTGAGATAATGCTTGACAAGAAATTTTATGCACTTACTTGACGTATTTCAGGAAGCTGTTTGGATATCTCTTACTCAAAGCCCAAGGAATGATTGGAGCAACGGCGCCAATAAGGAAGAAGAATACAAGAGCTGTGGTTTGACCGTATATGAGCGTCATATATGCGTGATAGCTCCACAGACATACGGCTGCGATTCTATCTGTGAGAACGCCGGTCGAAGATTACAAAAATAAATAGACATACTAGTAAGTTTGCCCTTTGGAGAATTGAAGGGCGGGTCCAATGACACCTAAAGGAAGATCAGGCGCCGATTCCGGAAGCTTCACTCGCACAACATACCCCACTGATCGGATGATTAATTGATTGTCAGCAAGGATTAAAGAATACTCACAATGATGCTAGCCGTTCCAAAGACTTCGGTGCTTGGGCAGATGAATCTGTATCGATGATCAGGAAAGGAATTCGTATGCAATTTACGGCCTCAATTTACCCATCCTTTTGATTAGGGTCACACATGTTCCTGAATGAGATCGTTAGCGGTAGGACATATATAATACCCCTGGAGTTGTCTCACTCAATATTAGTGAACATCCAAGCCTGGACACCAAGCTGGACTGTGCCAGCGACGACGGCTGCTAGAACCTGAGCAAAGAACATGATGCGAGGTGGAACTAATCGCTAGTCAGCACAATATTTCCGATACACGACTCAGATATGACAACGAACTCTTCATGTAGTGGCCCAGTTTGAAGTCAGACGTGAATTGAAGGGCTTGTGCCATTGTCTGAGAATTCCGTTAGCACACATATGGGATGACTCCGAAGTGGAAAGGCCGTACAATGTATCCCCAAGTCTTGAACATCATCATAGCGACAGGACGTCCAGGGAGAGCGTAGCCAATGATGAGCTCAGTAATGACGCTACAGGAATCATCAACTCGGAAATCCAAACTAGTGTGTGTGTATTTGGGCTTACTTCAAGCCGACTTGCTGGTTAGTGATGGCTTGAATCATGCCGATAGGAATGACATAGGTAAAAGCTGAGCGAGATCAGAATCATGATACTCCGGATGAGGATCAAAACGAAACTAACCGATAACCAATGCAAGTACGAACGCCCAAACTGGCATTTGACTTGGCCAAACTTCGATACTGATGATACCCAATGCAAACATGGACGCAAATATAATAAGATACCACCATTCGGGAACTGCGCATCGGAAGGGGTCGGTCTATGCGTTTTACAAGGAAAGTCAATAGACGTAGGAAGTGTTACCTTGAGGGTAGCGAGCCATCAAGCGCGCGTGAATATCAGCTTGTTCATGGAGGGAGCGGCGGGCCTGGACCCAAATCTGCTTTCTGAAGTACAAGAAAGCGTGCATCAAAGTAGCTGTGATAGAAGCGAAGGAAAGGCTAGAATAATCATGAGGCAACGGTGAGTATGGGGGGTCAAGGAATGCGCACCCGTAGGAAATTGCGAAAGTAGTTCTGGATTGAACCATCAGTTTAGGCCGAGAGACCCGAGAAAAAAACACTCACGAGATAAATAGTGGACTATAATTGTGATATGCGTCGAGGTCGATGGTAGCTTCGGGAGTGAGAATTCTCGTGACATTGTATTCAACACCAGTATTGTCATATGAAGTGCGGGAGGAGATACTGATTGTGAATTAACACCAACTGCGGTGGCCTCCAGGTGATAAAAATGACTCACGGCATATACTCCCCATACCAAGTGTTGGTGAACTGCAAATATTGTTGGCAAAACCTTTCTTGGAATGTCTTGGCGAACTTACGTGCAAAACAGGGCACAAGAACCCTGTGAAGTAGGCTCAGCTGTAGCGGTAAGCCACGACGAGAAGCGACTCACAGAAGAAGAATACGAAACCGGCGAAAATGTTAGCTTCAGCCCACCCTAGACCGCGACAGGTTAGACTTGGCCTTTATTCGAGCCTTGATTCAAATATACACACAAGGAGTGGCAAGAGGAGAGCCAATGTAGCTGCGCATCTAGGTCAAAATATATCATGATGGACAATGGTAGGCCTTACGCAATTTGGCTCCAGTCGAAGGTAATGACGGACATTCCCTAACATATGAGATGTAGAGGCATATTGCGATTTCAAGGCTTCCAACGCACCATTCCATGAACATAACTGTATCAGAAGTATATCAGGGCACGAACCTACCGGAATCAAGAATAAGCGACGCACCCAAACAGTTGTGCGATTGCTTGTAATAGAAAGTGGTGAGGAGATAGTATATCGATGAAGATTACCCACACTCACTAGTGTTATCTGGTCTGATCCAGGTAACCCATGAGAAATACGAAAGCGCCTGGACTGTGAATTACAACCCGTTTTAAGCCTTTCACGTGGAGATACGAGAGCAGATCCCATTCTTACAAATGTAACCCGGGAAGAAATCTGTGAGATGTTCGTTTAAGTACGTGGCAGCGCAAGTAAGATAGAAATAAATAACGTACACCATGTGAAAGAAGCCAAGAATCCGTAGACAAAGAAACGTTCACGGCTGATACCCCCACGGTTACCAATACCCGCATATTTTTGTGAATGTAAGGTATTGAACAGAGCGCAATTGACCAGGTTGGTGGGCCAGATCATAGACGGTGGTGCCACAAGGAAGCGCTTCGCTACTCCGCCGATGGAAAACCCAATCAGCTGTGTAGACATCACAAGGAACCATTGATCTGTGAATGAAAGTATCTGTGAGCACCAAGGCTAATTTCAAGGATGAGGTGCTCGAGGTGGACGCTCTCACGTACAGCTGAAGTTATAGATTTGGTTATAGTACACTCGCTGGACCGCTATGATATCGGTTGCATAAGCCGATTGCCAGCCAACCGTGGCCTGAAAGGAGTTAATGGCAGTTACCGTGATGCTTAATGGTGACACACCATGATCTACAGTAGGATTAGCGCATGGAGTAGCGTGTATATTAATGGACATACCGTGACCAACACATGCTCCTTCACAGTAAAAGGTCCCGGATTCAGCTTCAAGCCAAAAATCGACCAGTTAGGTAGGAAAGCCGCCGCTGCACGACCGATGGGGAATGATAAAAGCTGGGCGACGATACCAGTGATGGTGACCGAAGGGAAGCGGAAGAAGAAAAACTGGTTTAGGCCGGGGATGAGAATGGCCCAGATTAGACCGATGATCCATGACCGCAACGTGGAGACTGGCATGGTCGGATCGTCTGTGTTAGCTACGGCCGAACGGACCTCGGGATAGGGACTCTCGTCATCGAAAACGATATGCTCCTTGTCCAGATTGGGGTCGTCGAACTGCGCGCCTGTAATATCCTGTAAGGCATTGTGAGATCCGGCAGTATCACAACTGAATGCCTGCGACTTACGGCAATATGGCTCTCTATGTTTGCATCGCCTACTGAGTGCCGAATAGACGAATTGGTATTGCCACTTACCATCGAGGGCTTCCACAGTAATACCCTCCTCCAGCCTCTTGTCGTCATCGATGGAGTTCTCGCTTCTGCGCCTTTCATGGGCGACTGTATAGTGAGGACTAGAATGAGCCATACTGCCTGCTAGTGGGACTCGAGATGTCCTTGGAAGGATCTAATGACGGGGTGTGGGATTTATATAACGGTTAGCCAACTTCCTGCGAGTCTTATCGGGGTCAAGGCCCCGCATTGGTCTTCCTTCACATGCAGCTGGCCTACTAGAGAAGCTAAAATTCACATCGTTGACTGTCGATTGGACCAAGTGACCGCTGCGGAAATATGTATGAACCGGTCTAGGAACTACTTCCATCTTTACCCGTTCGCAACCCATGCGATCCAACCAATGGGGCCAGAGATTTACCCATAGTAATTGGCAATTAAAGGGATGAATCGGAGGTTAAGAATCTAACGGACCACATGGGTAATGGAACCTACACATGTGAAGATGCAGGGATCAACGTCTCATGTAAGTATTTGTCCAAAAATAGCCAGGTTACGGCCCAACGTCCTTCGAAGCCTCTTTAGTTGAATAATTGCCAAAACTTCTGTGCCCTTGGACTGAGCAATCCATTCGGACAGTCCAAGACCAATGGACCAAGGCAGCCATTATCTTTGGGAATACCTCTGCTGCAGAACATTCTTACCTAGCGTTCCGTAAGGCTCGCGATTCATTCAACCACTGTACAAATAAGGAGCCATACTGGGGTCGTCACGTCGTGAAAGTGCTCGGCAATCAAACGGCGGCGCCTGATTATCGTTTCCGGGCGAACCTTGAACGACTGTACAGTGTAGGGTTGGCTCCACCGACGAGTAGTAATGTCGAGAATTAAGGTACTGGGGTATCCTGCATGTGAATGGATTCTGCCGGCGAGAACCTGGAAGCATGGGTTCGAAGTTCTCAAGTAGGACAGTAGTGTGGTACTGACTTCTGGAGTCTCGGGTACTCAAACTTTGACGTGTGGGGTAGACATTTTTGGATACGCCTTTAAGTACTGTTACAGGCTGTTAGAGGGGCCTCGGATTCGTTGCCTGGATTGGGAGTACTGCATGCAACTGGTGCAAGCGAGAGGTGACTGAGGAAGACGGCTTCTTGGGACGCATGACCAAAGTAAAGATCTATCAGGGTGCTTGAACGCTTTTTTTCCGGCTGGAAATAGACGTGACAGATGTTCGGAAGACGGGCAGTAAAGGAGGAGTGAACGTGAGAATCCGTGCACTTGTGACTCCCATCTTCCCCAGCTATCCCAATTCCAACAATTGCACCACAAGTCATCCTGTCCCTTGTCGGCTTTTCGTTCGGGTCTTCCCGCTACCCGCAACCGCGTCACTGGGAGCTAGATTTCTCATTTGACCGGTCAGCCTTCAGTATCATCGTACTTGGTGGTTGGGTAGGATGGGCGTTACCTCGTCACGAAACTCGAAGGGAGACCTTGTGAAAGGCGTTGGGCGAACCTACGTCTACAGACCTCAAAACGGAATGGGCTCACCCTAGGATATCTCTAGTCTGTTTTCACTTAGCGACCTGAACCCATGCTCGCCCAATCAATCACGTGAGGAACCAAATAAACGCGACGCGCTCATTAAATTTTGCTTGATGGGTGTCCCTGGTACGCATCTCCCCCTATCATATGCACTCATAATCTTCAATCGATGACATCTGCGTCTACTCTACAGCGAAGAACCTCCCTGTGATATAATAGTGACACAGGAAAAGTGCTCGTGTGTCGTATTCTGGCCAGCTCGGAGCCGCAGTTGATCATCCCGCATGCGAAATGGGTCTGAGTAGGGGCATTTGGCGCTCGGTGTCTCTTCTGGTGGAATGTTCTCCTTGTGTTTTCGGGTAGTTCAAGGGGTTATTGCGGATGAGGAGGGCCAGGGTAGCGTGATATTGACAGGCGGTGTACAAGTCTTGTGGGGGCTGTGGAGGTGTTGGGCGGGCGTGGTGATGTCAACATTGGTATGGCCGTCTTTCATAGGTGTCGCTGGCACCACCAACCGGAACTGCGAGAAGGACATGAGGACGTTCAACGAAGACACGCGTAACATCATAGAGATGCTGCGTGTTGTTTGGCATTCTCCTTCCCTTCACCATATAAGGTAGACAAGACCCTTGATTCACCTTATATAGTAACTTGAGGGGAGCATGTATTCAACCACCGCGGGTAAAATCGGACTCACACATGGTGTCGTCGTCAAAGACATATAAGGAAAGACACCTCGTGAGTCTGACTACGGGAGACTAGGATATCTCAACTACAGACTGGATGAATCGGTTATGAACAGCCACGTGGACCGTTTGCGCGATTATTCGCCGCCTGGTAGCATTGGCCCTGAAACAGTTGCCTTCTGTTCCGCTCGACCTCTGAAACGGCACGACTCGGCTCATTCCTGTAATGTGCCACAATCCACGTCATTACCCCGTGGGGTATGCAATGAGGGCGACCGGGTTCTCCCTTTCTTGTCAAACCACCCGGGTGCCTTGATATTCACTCTCGTGCGGATCATTTCTGACATTCACATACATAATCGTGGTAATCAACATACTCAACAAGAAGGAAGCGGACCTAGGTGACGCTTATGCTATTCGTGAAGGCGCTATCGACCCGGAGAATAACTGTTAGGCAATGGCTCGGTGTTCGCCCTCTCGAGGGTGGGAGATGGCATTTTTAGGTGTGTGGTCCGCAATCTGAGACGTTCCTTCATCTTCCAAATTGAGGAGCTAACCATGCGGTCCATTCCTCAGAATAGGACTTTATTCGGTCGACAACCCAGTCGCATCTCATGCTCCTGAAACCCCTACCCACCGGCCATGCCGAGGCTTATCTTCAGCATCTTCAAATACTACCCAGAGAATCAACCCTGACCCATCTGCGCGGATGCTATCACTAAATGGGGAACTCGTCACCCTCTGTACCTTCATTTGCCCACTCGCACGCGGCTGATTGAGCTATTCCTTGTTCGTTAAGGGCTAGTAGATTGTGCTCAGCCCGGTGCGACAAGGGCGGTATCTCCACAAAACCACAGGCTCCTCGCAGAGAATGTGTTTCTCTAGGGAGATTTCACGTGGGAGCACGAGGTGATGGAATAGAGGATGCACGATAAAAGTTACATAGCGGATGGTTCACCATAATAGATGACCGATATATGTTATATATTCCTCGCACCCCATGTGCTTGTTCTATCCTCTCTCTCTGCATGTTGACCTATTTCCGTCCCCGGAGCTTCGCTTTTAGCTGAATGCCGAGGAATGATTATTGATTAATGAACATTCCTCAACTCCCCGGACATCTCCATGATCCCTCCCTTGTACCGACAGCAACCTCCCGAATAGCCAGGGCTCTACGTCCTATCTAGGTTGCTACGATATGCCTTTCTGGCCGCGGCCACCGCCGAAGCAACCGTGCCACCGAGTGTCGACGTCATGGCCGGTAGACTTCGACGAATGGTACAGTGACAAAGAGAAGACAGATCAACCTATGATTATTACTACTGTTTTTCCGTCGAAGTTGTCCCAAACTTATGTGTTGACAAGGATGGCCGGGCATTTTCCCACCCGTGGTCGGTAGGAACCAGCAAGCATGCCTGCTAAAAAAACTTGGGAAGGCCCGTCTATCCTTGCCCGCACGAAATGTATCGTGCAATGCACCAGGATACGTGTGCTCTGTGCTACGAGCAGCATGAGTATGTCCGACGAGGTGAAGCAGAGGGTGAGCCCCCCATAGCATTAGCAAGGATGTAGGACGAGACCCAGATCCCTTGCAGTCCGGAAGGCCATTAGTGCACCATCCGCGATTCAGGTGTCGGCGTGAAACGGAATGTATGACCATGGAGATGACATCGACTTGGGTATAACTTGCGTTAGATGGATTCGAAGACGTCGGAGAGGCCAGGAGCCATTTAGAGGTACAAAGATGCTCTTAGATGGTAGGTCCTTAAATTATGACCTTCAACTCGGAGCTCTGCAGGTGAATCAGGTTGGGTAATCCGGCCTCTTCTAGAATCGTACTGTGGTTTATGGTTACAAAGACTTCGATGAGGTGTAAATAGTTGTTCAACAAAGGGGAGACGCTGAAGAAATTCTTTGCGGTTCAAGCTTGGGTGAGGCAGAAGTCTCTGTTTACGGAGAATGAAAAAGAGGAACAAAGTCATAATTGTCATGTGGCCGAATCTCGCTGACGCAATTTTTGGAAGCAACCCCAAGTTAGTGAACAGTAACCTTAAGCTTATGTTTGCTCCGGGTGAACATCCTAGTCTCTGGTATTTCTGGAAATTCTGGCTACTGGACTCTCCCCTGACTAATGGCCGTGAGTGTGTTTCTCCTCCCAGCCTCAAGACCTTAGAGAATCTTTGTTCACGGTAGACGTCCGTTTTTTTCTGAACGGGTTCGTGGACGACGGATTGACATCCCATAGTCAAGATTCCACAGAGACATTATCACAGGCTCGAGGCAACAGCATGGCATAGTACTACCGTAATCGCAGGGCAAACGACAAGGTACGAAGGGCTTGGATAAGAGGCGACCAATTAAAGAGAACGAAGAGATCGCATTGGGTAAGTAAAGGCGAAATACGTCCAAGGAAGAAAATCCAGGCGAAACGTTGGGAGCGTGGCATTCCTTGTGTTCTGTATACCCTAACTTAGCGAGTACAGCAAGCCAATATCTATGGACTAGTTTGGGTGTTTCCGTTGCCAATGTTTCCTATCCCTCCGCCGATGTTTCCACCGTTACTCCCTCCGCCGACGTTTCCACCATTGGTCCCTCCGCCAATATTTCCACCGTTGGTCCCTGCGCCGATGTTTCCACTGTTGCTCCCATTGCTGTTGGAGCCATTGCTGTTGGAGCCATTACCGTTGATGCCATTACCGTTGACGCCGTTGCCGTTGGCACCATTGCCGATAACACCACTGTTGGCACCATTACCGTTGACGCCATTGCCATTGATGCCATTACCGTTGACACCGTTTCCAATAACAGCACCGCCGTTGACGCCGTTAGTGTTGACACCATTTGAGTTCCCGCTGACACCACTATTGCCTCCTTGAGTCCCACCAAAGACTGATCCACCAATACCAGCCTGAGGACGGGGAGCGGCGAGAACGATGGTTGAAGTGAATAAAACGATAAGCAAGTTTCTGATTTGCATGGCTCGACCTGGGAATTGCGAAGTTCACGTTGGTCAGGCTGGTGGACAGACGGTGGCGAAGTATGGTAGCCTTGGTACTTACTGTAGGATAGAAGCAGTTAGTTGATTGTGGGGTTACCCTTATGTTCTCTGCCTTTATATATGCCATGGAGTTAACATACTCACCCCGGATATCCAAGTCCTGGGAAGCATTGTCAGTCATGGAAAATCACTACGACTGCTTTCGACTTGTGCAGGGCAGTGTCGTACCTGCCTGATGAGTGGGTGAATGAAGGAAAGTTATTTTGGGGTGAATAACACTCTTTTGGAGACTAGCACTAATGATCAGTGCCGACATTCATGGAGGGAGGAGGCGCCATCTTTTGATCAAGCACTCAACGTGAAAGATTCTATCTTTGGCTCTAAGCCAGGACCATTCAAGCTGCCATTAAGACAAGTAGTATGGATAGAGAAATTTGGGCTGACTGACGATAGCTGTTGTTGAGGAATGCGTCTAACCCTTTCTGGCTGCATCATGCTTGCCGTGTTCGGTGCCTCACAGGCTTGGATGCTCAAGTAGGTGGCTGTGAGATAAGGGCGCTTTTGCATGATCTTGACTCTGACGCTGAACCGCTAGCCACCGACTAATTCGAGAGAAAGTCGTATGTGGGCCGTGAATGGTGGCAAACAACACATTCGCCCATCGTTAGTGGGAGAAATGCCATCTAGAGCTCCCGAAAATAACAGAGGCTAGACGTATAGTCGGGGTGGTCGTGCACTAGAATCTTCCGAAGAACGATCAAATGCAGGTCGAAGATTGCTACATACTTCTGGTTGTTAAAGGCTTTGACTCTGGGAGCTTTGTTAGTACCTTGTCCACACCTGGATTAACAAGAACCTAGATCAACGAATTTGGATTGAGGCTATGAAAATCCAACCTAGTTTTTCTGGGCAGCTTCTTACCGAGGCTTGCTGCGGCTTCTAGGATGCTCAACAGTCATAGCAGTGTAAAGCCGTAGTCTAAGCTTACAGATGTACTTTCTGCGAGTTCAAGACAACGCTCTTGTGTATTGTCCATCTATCTGGGCAGTAATATTCAACACTGCAAAGCTTCAGCTGATATAACAGGAGTACCCTTGTCGGGGTTAGTCGGAGGAGATCCTGACTAAAGGGAAATAACAGATGAGAATATTCGGTTACAGCATACATAATTTGAGGGAGAGCAGTCTGGACTGGGTCACGTTGAGTCCCGGTGGACATGTTACGGAAGGTCATCATGCTTCACTTCTGGTGTGAGAAGGTTTGGCTCCGGGCTTTTCTAACACCGTGTCCACGTTTATTTTGGTCGGGTTGCGATGATAGTTGGTCAGTCTCTGGGAGGTGCTGCATCATTGGTTTTTCATACCCAAATTTATTCATTGCGAACTAGTGTTTTTGAGTGAATATGTCTTACCTAGCACGGAGATGCTAGAAGGAGGACAGTGCAAACGCAAACATCCAGGCTAAGCATCTAAATGTCTACTGCCACGAGTCAGGCCTTCAAGTCCGAGATGCAAATTTTGGTCATGGGGTAGATATATCACTGAGGCATGGAATGTATGTGGATTTAGTGGGCGTTTCTAAGCTTCTTTGCATTGCAAGCCTAGACCAATATGATTTAATCGTGAAAGGCTCCATTTTACAATGAGATAGTCTCACCTTCAGTTGCTATCACGGCCAGGGAGAAATGTCGAGTGACAGGGTCAGGTGGCGCCAGGATCACCAAATTTCTGTTGACAAATAACTCGCTTTCATTCACCCACTCATCAGGACAGATACAATGCTACTTGCACAGGTCAAAGAAGATGGTCATAGTGATTTTCCACGACCAGTGCTTCCCAGGACTGGGATATCCGAGGCTAGTATATTGTCCTGTGACATATATAAAGGCAGAGAACATAGGTCTATCCTCACAATTAACCACCTCTATTGCACAGTAAGTACCAGGCTACATACTCCACCACTTGTCCACCAGCTTGACCAACATGAGCTTCACAATTCCCAGGTCGAGCCATGCAAATCAGAAGGTTCCTCATCATTTTATTCTCTTCAACCCTCATTCTCGCTGCCCCTCGTCCTCAAAGGGCTGGTATTGGTGGTTCAATCTCTGCTTTGACTAATGGCACCAATAGTGGTCTTAATCTGAATGGTGTCAACTCAAATGGTGTCAACACTAATGACATCAATGGTGGTGGTGGCAGTGGTGTTACTGGTAATGGGGTCAATGCAGGTGGAGTCAATGGCAATGGTGTCAGTGGTAATGCTATCAATGGTAATGGCATCAATGGTAATAGCACCAGCAATAATGGTGCTAACATCAATGCAAGCAACCATGGAAACGTCAGTGGAGGGATGGAAAACACTGGCAATGGAAGACCCTAAAACATTGGCTTGTTGTAGAGTTGCTTGGGGGGGGGGGGGGTGGGTGGGGCATGGGCATGCAAAGCAGGGGAACACCATGCTCCCAACCCTTTGCCTGGAGTTTTTTTTTTGTCATTATGTCGAAATGTGATCTCTTTGTTCTCTTTTGGTTGGTAGCCTCTTAGCCAAGCACTTTATTGAAGAAGGGAAAAGGGGGTAAGTATTGTCAGAAAAACCCAAGGAATATTATAACACATTATAATGTATTACAACACCTCAGTTGACCCTGAGTTACAAGGCAATGCTGTAATGCATTATAATACTTTAGTTCACCCATTTTATCACCTGCTACAACAGGTTACAATGTATGTTATAATGCTGAGTGCAGCATAGCAATGGACTATGCCATAATATAATCTAGTTATAAGTGAATTTCTAGATTTTACTATTTCATTGTCACAACATCTGGTGTTTTAATGAATTTCAGATTTTTCTGACAGTGTGAGCATATCAGCCTCCATTGTAGAGGGTAGAATGCAGGATGATGAAATGTAGCTAAGTAGCTACTACTGTCCTCAAATGAGTTCTGGGGGACAATGAACAGAAAATAGAGGAAGTGAGGGTTATGCAAAGGTGAAATAGAGCTCAATGAAACAGTTTAAATGATCACAAGCCCAAAATGAAGGTCTCTATAACTGCAGTGCCCTTTACACATAGTGTTATCAGAGAGAACTCTAAGACTAACTAACTTCCCTGACTTAAACTGAACTAGACTACTCTTTTCCTTTAGAACAGCTGGCTTGAAATGCTCTCTTAGCACCAGACAGTCAGTTTGATGTAAGTAGCTACCTCACTAGCAGAGTGCAGATAATTGAGAAGTCTTTTTCTTTATAAGTGCCTGTCTTTTCTGAATTCTAGGTATCTTATAGTTTGCCTTTTATTGGTCTATGACTGAAGAAACACTTAAACTCTCACTTTTTAAGGACTGGGCCCTTACTATCATGTTCTCTATTAATTCTCTTATCTTGAAGTTACTTGTTAGATAATTAATTATTTGATTTCCTTGTTTGTCATCAGCCTTGATGGATTACTCAATCCATCAAACATACCTTTCTTATAACCTTTATTGTTAGCTGTCATTAGGACAGCTGATCTTACACTACACCACATAGTACACCTAATACATCAGGCTTGTAGTACTTCAATGTGAACATAAGGTCAATAGCTACTTGTAAACCCAGTGGGTTTACACTTTTTTATTCTATCTTGCACTTGGGCACATACTAAGTGAATTCTCTAAATGCAACCTTTGTGCTTAAAGCCTAAAGTAAAATTTTCTTGTCACTGCCCATTCAATGGCCTGACAGTACAACCATCCCTGTTGACCATGAGGTAGATATATTGCTGAGGCATTGAATGAATATGGAATTTAGCACCAGGTGTTTCTGAGATTCTGGTAGCAGTCTGAAGCAATATGGTTTGAACCATGAAAGGTTTCATTTTGCACACAGGACTGCCCCCAGGTTGTGACCACAGCCAAGGAGAATTGATTCAAAGCACAGGGTCAGCTTAAGTGATCATCAAATTTACAGTGAAAAAATCAATGTTACTCTCCAAGCTTGACTGACTTCAGAAGCCTGGACATTGTAATCACCTTGTATTATTGTGATTCAAATGTTCTTCTGGTGTCATAATTTAATGTTGTATTGCTATCCCAGCAATTGAAGAATTGATGCAGATTACTTGTCAGCCTTGATGGGGCTGCTCATTGGGTGCTGCCTTTGGAAAAGATGCTTGATATAGGACTAAGATGCCCAATGCAGCAAGCATGATGCACTTAGAAAGAGCTAGACACATTCTTTAACAATAGTTATCATCAGCACAGACTGTTCTGTCACTGCCAGTTATCTTAATGACATGTCAAATGGTCCTCTTTGAGAGTTAAAAATAGTCTTTTACACTAGGAACTTGACCACAAGATGGTAGTTTCTCCCTCCATGAATGTCACTGCTGATTATTAGTGCTCTATAGCTCTTAAAGAATGGTGTCACCTCAAAATAGCCCTCTTTTTGCATTAGAGCATTTGTGATGTCACTTGCAGGAGTCAAAAAAGATTGTCACAATAATTTTCCATGACTGCCAGTGTTTTCTGGAACTCAGACATCTGAGGTAGTATGTTCACCTTGGCATGTATAGAGGCAGGGAACATAAGCATAACCTCACAATTAACTGCTATCTCACAGTAAGCAACAGGCTACATAGTCTGCTTTGTATTCACTGGCCTTGATCTACATGCAGTTTACAGTTCTCAAGTCAAGCAATGCAGGTCAAAACTTTCCTCATTGCTTTGTTCTCTTCAACCATGATTCTTGCTGCTCCTTGCTCTCAAATAGTTGGTATCAGTGGTTCAGTCACTGCTGGAAATGTGGGGGGCAACTCTAGTGGCAATTCTAGTGGGACTGGTTCAAATGGCATCAACCTTGGTAGTGCTGCTGGTAATGGTAATAGGAGTCATAATATCAACAGTAATAGCATCAACAGTAGTGGCATCAACAGCCATGGTGCCAACAGTGGGAACCTCAATAGAGTGGTGAGGAACCTTGGCAATGGAAATATCCAAGGGCTCTGAGATTGTAGCTTTTTGTACTCACTACTTTGGAAAGTGTAGGCAAAGGAGTTGAATGCCATGCCCCAAGCTATTGTTTGAGTTTCTTTCTTAGCTATATTTTTGGCTTCCTATATCAATGTGATATACTCCTGTGTTCTGATAACAATGTTTCATTCCTGATAGTTGGATAGCAGGCTGGGAAATTCCATCTCTAGTGACTATTGAATGTTGGCCAACACTTGTCTGAATGTAGCACAAGAATTTGAACCTCATTCATTAATTCTTGTTCCTCATCATTTGTGAGAATCAGTACCTTCTGGCCTAGGGAAATAATTACTAGGAACTTGGAATTGCTGTGTAAAACAGATATTATATTGTCCAGTTGACAATCACAAATATGTTTAGCATTGCACTGGGCTATGGTACAAGAATAACAATACTCTCAAGACACTGATAGGATGGATGGAACCCATAATATAGTTGTCTCAGAGTCATTGTAAGTCAACTACTTGACTAGATACTGATAAAAATATCTACAATCAGCATGATTACACAGTGCTTGCAAGCTGGGACTATCCACATCTTGCCTGGAGGTCTCTATGTATATTATGGCCACCTACCTCTTAATTGTTATCTTGTTAAATGCTGGTAATAGATTCAGACTAACACACCCATAGACAATGGCATATTTAGATGTGCCTCAAAGATAGCAGTGTGGAGGTACCTACATGGCTGTATGGGAAATTGGGAAAATTAGCATATTTAATATACACCAGTGTAGATTACTTTTTTTAGCTTCTGCTGTGATCATGTAGTTGTCTCTGCCATTATTTGGTGTACTTCTGAGGTTGACAACACACCAGGCTCTTACACCCAGTGAGCTTACTTGCCTTTCAATTGGAGCCCACTGCAAGGGGCCCAGTGTCCTGACTTCTACCTATACCCTGGACTTATCAAGACAGTCCACTTCTGGTCTTCATGACCTTCTCTCTTTGTTAGTCCTCTGTGACCTTCCTCTCATTTCTACATCCCTTCACCATTCACTTATTCACCTTTCAACACTGTGTATATGCCAACCACCCCACTGCTGCTCCTCAACCACCATGAACACCCCATGAGGCCATGAGTGCTATCAATCCCCAGCAGCTGCTAGCTATTAGCCACTCAATCAGATCATCACACCATCACATCATATCACCCATCACCATTTCTTGATCACCCATCATGACATCATTGCTTACCTCACCTGAGACCTTGCTCATGAGCCCATTCAGATATCATGCACATGGAGAAGAGACTGGACATTTGAATCAACTGACCGAATAACCAACTGACTGAACAACTGACTACCAACCAACTGACTCACCAAGAGCCTTGTACATATGTAAATAATTGGGAGTTGCACAAACTGTGTTTGGAACTGAAACAGTAGCAGGATTGGGGAATGATGAGGACATCATTATTTAAAGAAAGAGTGAGATGTGGAGGTACCTACATGGCTGCATGGAAAATCAGAAAAATTAGCATATTTAATGTACACTGGCATAGATTACTTTCTTTTTTTTCTTTTTTTTTTTTTTTAAATCCAGGTTTATTGCTGTCAACTACCTACCACAAGAGCAAGTGTAATCTATGACAAAAGGGTGTGTGATAGCAGTCCCCAATCAAAAGGAAGAGAGAAGAAAAGAAAAGAAAAAACATACAAACAAAGTACAGGTGCCCTGAACAACATGAATGAAAAGTACGATCAGCAAAGGTGGTCCAAGGCCACGAGAGAGTGAGCAGAGAAGGAGGGGGCATAGAGTGACACATTAGCCCTTATGGCCCCCAGAGGGGGCTTTCTTGGCCTCTGCATTGCGTTGATACCAACCACGAATCCAATCATGATTGAATCGATGGCGCCAGTAGGGGCACCAGTGGTCATTGGAGGGGTGAGTGCCTGAGCAGTTGGCACACCAGGAGGAGTGAGGGCAGGGGTCACCTGTGGGGGTGGGGGGGATGGGGGGGTTGGCCTTGGGGTTGCCTCGGCAGCACCCCACCATGGAACAGTGGGAGGCCTCGGAGTGCAGGCCCCCACAGAGAGGACACTTGGGTGTGTGAGCATGGCAAGTGTCAGAGGGATGACCCCAGCACCAGCAACACTGACACTGGGGTGTGCCAGTGTGGGCATGAGCACCCTTGATGAGACAGGACATGCCATTGATCATGATGCACCTGTTGATGAGGGAAGAGGCAAGGGTGCCTCATTGGGAGTCAACCAGGTTGATCCACACAGTGGCAGTATCAGACTTGGCAGAATTGTGGACAACATGCATGTGATGCACATCAGAGGAGGGGAAGAAGGGGGAGGCTGAGGCCTCAGTCTTGACCTGGTCAGCTGAGAGTGTGAACCCATCAGCTGAGAAGAAGGGGATGTCCACGATCTTGATGAAAGATCAGGACACAGGGAGAGTGACAGACATGCTTTTGAGTGCGGAAGGGAGTGAGGTGGTGACCATTTGAAGGTCTGCCTGGGAGGGTACCCCACCCATCGAGAAGGCAATGACACTGGAGTGGAAGCAACCAGAGTTGATGACAAGCACCAACTTGGCCTGGGTAAGTGCTTGATTGAAGCATGCAATGAGGGATTGTAAGGAAATGCGAGTGCTAGCTAGGTCACTAGCATTGGTGTCTAAGAAAAATTGCTGCCAGGTGGGACCCCAGGTGGCAAAGTATGGCTTACACCAAGTAGAAGGAGGGGGGGCTGTTGGGCCAGTCTTGACATCATGTGAGGGAGGTTTGGGCCTGTTGCATGGAGGAGCAGGGGCATGTGAGGGAGGTCTGGGCCTGTCACATGGGGCAGGAGTCTGGGCTGGGGGCTGGGGAGGCACTGGGGCCTGGGTTGAGGGTTGAGGAGCAGGTGCTGGTTGGGCATCTGCCATTGCTGAGTCAGCCATTCCATGGAACAGCTCATGGTGGGGGTGAGGCTGCTGCACTTGGAATAGCAGGGCAGTAATACTGCCTGGGGGAGGGGGAGATTGGCAGATGGGGGGAGTCCAGTTGGTGAATAGATTCTTGGACTCCATAACAGCAATGAAGTCACATAGAACTGCATATAGGTGAGCTTCAGGAGCAAATTCTTCCTGTTTAGCTTTGAAAATTTCATGTGTCCAAGTCTTAAGAAGGGATGACATGTTGATGATACCGTCTTCTTCCTCATCCTGGGCCTTGGAGGGAGTGGGAGAGGAAGCAGGGAGGTCGGAGGGAGCAGCTTTAGGGGTAAGCTGCTCAGAGTGAGAAGGGGAGGAGGCTGGGGAGTTGAGATCCATGCCAGTGGGAGGAGGTGCTGACCTCTGGAGAGAACCTGGAGCGTCAGCATGGGGGGGAGTGGAGGAACCAGAGGGCTTTTTCAACTCGTATACTACAAATTTGCCTGTTGAGGCGTCATGGATGTGAAGGAGTCCTTTGGAGGACTCAATCTTCCAGTCAAGTGGTGCGCTCCCTGGAGAGGTTTGGCCGGTAATGCCAGCACTGCTATCTTGCATAGCGTGATGCTGGGGGGTCTTGGGTACTTCCTCAAACATGTCATCGGTGTATTGAGGGGCAGACAACTTTTTACAATGGCCCATAGTGCTAAGTGCAACCGACCAATGAGTAGATGATGGTGGTTACTGGGAAAGGAAGGTGATGACCTGCAGTTTGAACACTTACCTGGAAGAGGTCACAAACAGTGTTGAGGTTCCTCCATGTCTTTTGTATTGTCCTGGGATTGTTTGAAACCTCAGCAATGCAGGCCACCAATGGTTGATCTTGCAAGTACTTGATGTTTTTAACCAAGCTCTGGATAGCTCTGCAAGATAGACAAAAAAAAGTCAGATACTAGTCCAGGAGACAAGGCCAACACTCACATGGAGAAACCTTGGATCCTCTCTTCAAGTACATCAAGCACTTCCTTTTCCTTGTATCTTTCCACAAGTGATAGGATAGCTTTCAATCTTGTTTCAAGTTCCTTTAGCTCGTCCTCATTTGTGGATATGCCCTGGGATTTGGAACTCAATAATAGGTGAACACAATAGGCATGGCTTACATACATCAAAGATTTTATGAACTGTCAAGAATATGCTGGCAGCAGTTTTCAGGGGTGGGCAGAGATCCAAGCAATCCTTGAGTCCCCCTGCTATGAATACTAATCCATCAAGGATATTCTTGCCCACTTCTTTCACTTTCTGGAGTGGTGTTTGCAGGTTTTGCTGTGGTGTTGGGATGAGATCTTGATATTCACTATTGGATGGAGGTGTTGGCATCTGGACCATCAGGGGAGCCTGAGGGGTTGCAGATGTGGGGGGATATGGGCTTTGGAGCTGTAGGAGATCCTGAGAATGTCCAGGAATGGGAAGGGTGTGAGCTATTGGGGGAGTCTGGGAGGTCTTGGGCTTTGGGAGAACTGGTGTGGCCATTGGGGTGGGGGAAGCTGTTTCACCTCTTGGAAGGATATGGGGAACTGCAGGAACTCCAAGGACCAAGGCACTGTTGGCAAGTGCAGAAGTACTATCAGGCCTTTTCTTTTTGAAACATTCCAGAAAAGAGGACCTTGCAAATTGATAAGCCTTGGACAAACATATGATTGATGGGGGTCAAGAGCAAGTAGGTTAGCTGTAGCCTGTGTTTCAAGGCACTAGAGTAGCACCTTCCATGAAGGCTCTCACATTAATCATGGGAGTCGAGTGGGAAGGCAGTAAAAATATCTTAGTGCCTACAGTGTATCACCCTGTTAGTAACACACCTGTCCTTTGCACCAGTGCTGCCATCCTACCCCTTTGACTCCTGGCCCTCATGCCCCCAGCACATCCCAATTGATCCCCTATGCCATGACCCCAGCATATTGCAATGCACACATATTCCAACCCCAGCCACATTCACACTTGCACCACTGTCCTTCACAGCTATTTTGTCATTGCATCATCTCAGCACCCCAGCTTCTTCATCTCCACTGCCCACATCAGATCTCTCTTCTCTTCCCACCACCATCTTCACTGATTTTCCCATGGTGAATATGAGCACAGACTCCTCAGGAGAACCACCTGGAGGACACAAACTCCCTAATATAACATCATTCCCTACCTCTGGAATATGCCCACATGAGCAGGTCTTGAGATCACTAGCAAGAGTGAATGTGCACCAGATAGGAAGGCCCCTGAGGGCCTTCAACCCCCTGGTCCTCCCTCCCCCACCACCAACCCAAAGGACCTTTGTCACACCCAAAGCCAAGAGACACAGGGGGTTATCCCCTGACAGATCAGACAGCAATGTCAGCGGGCAAGAATCTGAAGACAATGACATGTTCACTCAGGGACATCCCACACCCACCCCCCAATGCACCACTAAACCCCTCCCTGTGTGAGAGTCTACACATGCGACCTTGACTCAGGAATCTGAGGAAGTCATCTTAAGGGCCAAGCTTGTGACACACATCACTGAAGCCACTGCCATCACCAAAAAACTCAGCAGCCTGATGGGCCAATATATGACAGACTCTGATCCCATTCACTGCCTATTAGCTGACCTATACAATGTCTCTACAGGTCACTTGGCCCATGTCCAGGACAACCAGAACCAGTCAGTCTTCAGTGCAATCAAGTCCCTCACTGAGGAAGTCAAGCACATTGCAGCCAAGGTGGACCACCAACAGGAGGAGCGACCTAACCCAGGCCTAGAAGCAAGTGCTCACAACCCAAACAACAAGCCCAAATCCTATACAGATGCCACTGCCAACTCCAATAAAGGGTCCATGCAGAACCTCACTGGGAATAGCCAACCCAAGGCCCCCACCAGTCTAAACAAAGTGCATCACCCGTCCCACCTAGTCATCACATTCGACCAACCAGTCCAAGGTACTGAAAGACAGGATGAGGCCATTATTGTCTGTGAAATAAACACCCACCTCACCACCCAAGGCGTCCCGCCACACATCAAGGTCACTGCCATCAAATGGAACCCCCAAGGTAACTGCATTGTATTCACTTGGTCAGACCAGAATGCAGCTGCCATCATCCCATATGCCAAGGACCTCCCCAAGATCATAGCCCTGGACCACACTGGCCAGGTTAGGGAGGACAAGAAATGGTTCAAGATTGAAGTTGGTAATGTAAGGACAGGGGCATTTGACTTTGGCAGTACAGGTGTGTACTCCCCACAGACTATACACAACCACCTCTGCAAGGCAAACCCAGAGTATGCAGCCCTGAATGTTGTCATGCTTCCACACTGGGTATGCCCAGAGAGCAAAATCACTAACCAACCTTACTCCTCTGTCATCTTTGCAGTTGACTCATTCGACCAACATGCACATCTCCTCAGGACCACATGAACACTAGCTGCCTTTGGAAGACTTGTGCAAATCCAAGAATGGGCAGATAGGCCCTCTGTTATCCAATGTCAGTGCTGCTGGCAGTTTGACCACTGCACACCAGCATGCCAAAGGCAGGAACACTGCAGACTATGTGGAGAAGAACTGATGAGAGTCACCATACCCAGGTCCAAGCCAGTGCTGGCTCGGCAATGCAGATCGATGCAATAGACAGACTCAGATCAACACTCGCATGTGTGAACTGCAAAGCAGCAGGGCTGGCCAATGCCAACCACCCAGCAAACTGGACCCGATGCCCAGAACACCTCCAAAAGGTTGGCAATGTGAGGGAGAACCACCAACATGCCAAGAAACCTGCATCCAGACATAGGAAGCCCAAGTGACTGACTGGGAACCCAATGGAACCAGGTGCACCCAGCATGGATACCAACAGATTCGCCCCCCTGGCAGAACCAGTGCCCTCAGCAGACAATGTACTCTGAGAGGCACTCTGCCACAATCTAGATGGAATTTCAAGGGATACTGCAGACCAAGCCCTAGCTGCCATCCAAGAAAAGCTCTATAAATGAACAGTACACCTGAAACCCCCCCTCTCCTGCATGATCAGCCCATCAGGGTCATACAACTCAACTGCAACAAGAAAGGGAGTGCCATCCATGGCCTCCTCAACTCATGCTTCAATGATGCTGACATCCTCCTCCTACAGGAGCCATGGTGGAATACCATATTGCCCAACAGCACCAAAGGCCCAGTTGGCCATAATGCCTGGACACCTATCCTCCCCATCACCACACAAAAGGAGGATGACCTACCCCCCCGGGTCATGACCTACTACCGACCACAACCTGGCCTCGAAATTGCTCTCCAGTCTGACCTAGTCCAAGACTGGGATATCCAAATCTTGAATGTCAGTATACCGGGTAAGCCCACCACCTTAATTGTCAATCTATACAATGACCACAAGCACAGTAATGAATGGGCCTGCAAGAAACTTCACAACATCCCCCTTCCTACTAACCAACCAGTTATAATCACAGGTGACTGGAACATGTACCACCACCTGTGGTCTGCAGCCAACCATGTCAGCCATGACCCTGAGACAGAATGGACAGTGGGATGGCTCACTGAACATGGCTACCTCCTAGCAAACACCCCAGGAGAACCTACATTCATACCTCACTCAGCTCAAGGATCACCCTCTGTATTAGACCTCACCTTCACAAACAGACTGGCTACCCAACACTCAATCCCATTCGAATGGGCCATTAGACTGGAGTTCTCCTATGACTCTGATCACCTCGCCATCCACTGGATACTGTTCAGCAATGCTGACCCAATTGACAACAGTGCAGGTATCTGGTACAACATGAAGGACACTGACCAAGAGAATTGGCTCACAGCCCTAGCTGAAAACCTGAGGCTCTTCCGAGGACCACTCGACATCCTGATAAACACAGACACTGACATCTCAACAGAAGATCTCGAAAATGCTGCCACTGCCCTCACAGCTGCAATCTCACAAACCAATGAGCAAGCAGCCAAAATCTGGAAACCAAGCCCAGCAGCCAAACCTTTGTGGAACAAGGACCTTACCAGGGCTGCCACACACATCCACTACCTATGAGACCTCCAAAGGGACTACATGGAGGAATATGGCACCTGGGACCCTGATATCAATGCAGAGATCAATCATGCATGAAACTTCTTCAAATGCCTTGTTTGCTACATGAAGAGCACATGGGCCAATGAGGTCCTAGAAGAGGCAACCACAGAAGACATCTGGAAACTATGGAGATGGACTACAGGTTTCTGAAACTACCCAATGCCAGCCCTCAACAGGGGACCAGACATCCCACTAGCCATCACACACACAGAGAAATGTGAAACACTCAGGTCAGCACTCTACCAAGAACCGCCTCCCCTCCCAATCCCAGTAGTGGCTGACTTAACATCAAGGACTACTGATGAAATCCTGTATGAAGATGTCACTGACACAGAGGTGCGTGAAGCCCTTTTCTCCTCCAGCTCCAACACAGCAGCCGGTGCTAGCCAGATAAACTACACAATGCTCAAATGGGCATGGGTGTATGCCAGTGATGAGATCACAATGCTAATCCAGTGGTGCCTTACCAAGGGCTACCACCCAGTACAATGGCAAAGAGCAGTGGCAGTGGCACTCTGTAAGCCCAATAAGCCAGACTACTCACAACCCAGAGTGTACAGGCTCATCACCCTGCTGGAATGCATGGGCAAACTCCTGGAAAAGGTGGTTGCATGTCAACTCACATATTTAGCTGGGAGATACAATCTCATCTCTGGTGCACAATTCGGCAGACAGGCAAACTCATCTGCATCTGATGCAATCCTGGCTTTTGTACATGACATACACAATGCCTGAAACCATGGTCTAGTCACATCTGCACTAACCTTTGACATTAAGGGTTATTTTGACTTTGTCAACCATGATTGCCTACTAGCAGAGATGAAGAAATGCCAGATTCCCCTCAAGATCATCAGATGGACAGCAAGCTTCCTTTCAGATAGGGAAGCAGCCATCTGCCTCAATGGGACAAGAGGTGAGATGAAGCCAGTGAAAAACAGGA
Organism: Podaxis sp. C-F-101400; assembly: GCA_018524895.1. Lineage (NCBI taxonomy): Eukaryota > Fungi > Basidiomycota > Agaricomycetes > Agaricales > Agaricaceae > Podaxis > Podaxis sp. C-F-101400. The sequence goes on from JAEUWR010000772.1 coordinate 59,190, forward strand.
TACCCCAAGGCTCTCCTGCCTCCCCCATCCTGGCAGCCTTCTACTCTGCAGGTCTGCTCAACACTTTCGCAGACCAGAACAATGCCATAGAAATCCCAGAAGAACACAGGGCCAACTGACCCACCCAAGTATCAATCTTTATGTACATTGATGATGGGAAGCTAACTGTCTCATCCCTCTCCCTAGAGACAAACAACACTATACTAGCCAGTGCCTACCACCTGGTAGACCAATGGCTATTCAAAGCTGGGCTTTCACCAGATCAGGACAAAAGAGAACTGATGCATTACACACGCAGAAAAAGAGATCAATCATCACTACACATCGAGCTGGTGGAGCGAGATGGGACCACCTCCAAGGTATTAACAAGCCCAGTGGTACACTGGCTTGGAGTGTACTTCAATTGCAAACTCCTCTTTGACCACCATGTCACCAAAATGGCTACCAAGGCTGAATTGGCAGTGGCATGCACCTCTATGCTTGCAAACACTGTCCAGGGCCTCTCCCACTCACACTTATGCCTACTCTATTGCACTTGCATTCTACCTATCCTCACTTATGCCAGCACAGCCTGGTGGACAGGTAAACAGCACCATGTGCAAACTCTAAGCAGGGTCCAAAACAGGGCCCTTCAACTCATATGTGCTGCCTTCTGCACCACCCCTATTTATGCCCTAGAAATAGAAGCATCCATACCCCCCCCTTGGCCTTCCCCTAAACTCTCTTACAAAGAAAACTGCCATATGCTTTATCAAACTTAGTACTAATAACCCCATTCTTCAGTGGCTCCCAGATGAATGGCACAATGGCCTAAACCCCTCACTCCCTCCTCCTCTCCCTATGACAACCCCTGGCTCCAAAAAACCTACCCAACTCCAGAAAACAGCAATGCACACCTCCTCCACCCACAAACACATCTTCCCTTTCCTCCTCCCACCATGGTGAAAGACCAGTGCAGACTACAGGGGACACCTAGCAGTCAACATTGACACATCAGACAGAGATGATGTAATCAAGGCACACAATACCTTCCTGGACATTGTGTGGCGACTACTGAATGCACTCCTAGTCTACTCAGATGGCTCTCAGAAATCCATCCAAAAATGGTTCCACCACACTGGTGCAGCAGCTCTTGGCTACCACCTCAGGAGGGAAATCTTCCACTGCAAACTGGGAATGGGCAGCTCAGCAGAGGTGTATGATGCAGAGCTGATGGGTCTCACCATAGGCCTCAATGAAGCTATTTCATATGCAAAGAAGCACCCCGAAGTCAAGCACATCTACATCTATGCTGACAATGTCTCAGCTGTTATAGTGAGGCCGCTTCAGTCCGTAAAGAGGCCTGATACGTATCCGCAGATCGTATCAAAGGAGACTTCTCGTGTACTAACGGAGTAACTACTTTAACACTTGTACTTCGTACAATGAAGTCCAAGCATAACAATAGTTATTCTTTTGTAACGCGATTGTCTATTCCTCAATAGAAGACTTTAACGACTTTGAGAGTGATAGAGATTAAAGCTTAGGATTGAGACACTTAATTCGTATCACCTTTGAGTTGATAAAGACTTCTATTCAAGTCTCCACCTAACCAAGTAGAAACGATGGTTTCTACTTGTCGGTGTTTGACAGCTTATATACCTATGGACAAGTATACTATTTATAACTACCATGAGACATCATAAGAAGTTCATCTAACTAAAGAAGGCTTCTTCAGGTACTGAGGCTCGGCTCGGAGATCGACTTGGAACCACGAGAAGTTAATCTAACTAATAATAGATAGAAGAACTTCTAATGAAAAACTTCTTTAACAAAGAAGACTTCTTAAACTAAGAATAGAAACAAGCTTATCAATCTTCTTTATCACATGAAAGTTCATAAATAGATCAACTATTTATATCCTAAATTGAAGTTCATACAAGTCGGAAACAAACCAAACAAATCAAAGACATAACAGACTAAAGAATACAAATACAAATTGAAACTAAAGAAATAAGAAACATAATTTGCGAGTAAAGAAAACTACTCGACTTTGGCGTAAATCATAACATAATCCCTTTTGTTATGTTAGATGTCCCATCTACATACTACTAGTTTACTCGCCGCTCAAGTTGTAGAGAGCGTCATCATAGTCAAATTGTTCATTATATTCATCATCATCTGACGAATAGGCAAGTCTTGAGGTAGACTTGAGAGTAGTGAATTTGTTATGGGAAGGGATGCCTCTTGCATGGCGGAGGGCATTGACATGGGAAAATTGTTGGAGTTTTCCCACTCGTGGATCTGGGGATTGTATGGAGATCTTCTTAGGAGTTCTCCGGGCTGGACGGTAAGTGGGGCCGATGGCAGTGGTAGTGCGAGGGTGGCTGGTGGCGTCGGAAGTGGAGTTAGCTCCATTGGAGTTGGAGGGGGAGTTAGGAGGGGTTGGTATACCAGACTTTCCGGTGCAGTGTAGGGAGGAGGAGGAAGTAGAGGCGGGATGGGTGGAAGACTGTCCGGAGTCGGAAGCGATGATGCTGGTGATCTGGTCATCTTCAAGCCATTCCAGTACTTCCAAGGCACTTGCGGGCAGTGCCTTGCGGTCAACTCCTGGATGAGGGTTTCTGGAACAAAACTTGGTGAAGTGTCCAGGGGCGGAGGTATTACAGTGGACACAGTGGTAAAGAGAGCACTGTGTCTGGAGATGACCCATTCTGCCACATAGACGGCAGGGGGTGTATCGATGTCGAGCCACTTTAGGGTCGACGGCGGAAGGCATTCTAGTTGGTTTAGGAGTCGGCGGAGTTGGGCGAGTTGGATTAGACTGGTCATTCTTAACCAGTTCTCGACGTTCTTGAAGTCGAGGCATAAGGAAGGAAGGTGGTGTAGGTCGCAATTCTCGGGGGCGACTAGGATGCGTGAGAGGTCGGTCTGAAGCTTGTTGATGCTTCTGCGGAGGTGTCCAACTGAAGTCAGGCTCAATGGACCTGATCTTCCAGTGGATATTCCCAAGATAGGGACCTGAAGGGATACGGCGCACCAATTCACAAAGACTGGTGTCGAGGGCACGGGACCGTGTGATATAATGTTCTCGCGCAGCAGCGAATTCATTAATCGCAACCCTGACGGCATGCACACATGAAGTGAGTCGAGGATACCGGCCATAACTGGCGAGAAAGTCGGTGGCTGTTCGTTCATGAAGAAAAGCCTGTCGAATGATGGCATCTTCTTCAGTGGATACTGAACTTTGACGTTGTTCAGCATCTGTCGGGTTTGAAGCCTGCTCAACAGTCTGTGCTGGAGCTGGTTTCGGGGAGGAAGGGTTCGAGTCGACTGAGAGTTGGTTTTCATTGAGAGGAGTAGAAGACATTTGTCTGAGGAAGTTATGCAATATTCATGCGCCTTTTATATGCATTGAGTATTTGTTTTGTGCTTTGCAAATTTCCTTCTGGCTCCCATGAATCTTCAGTCGGTCCGTATCCTTTCCATCTTACTAGATACTCTTTGCGGTTCCTAGTGCGTATTCGATGTTTTAGGATAGCTTCGACTTTGTATTCCTCTTCTCCTGAGACTAGAATTGGTGGTGGGTTTGTTTGGTGCTTTCCGTATATGTTATTCTCAATGACTGGTGTGAGTAATGAAGCATGGAACTTGTTGTGAATCTTCCATTTTGAAGG